>JARFIW010001265.1:600000-760000 GCA_036346225.1 Platerodrilus igneus
AGGGTTCATATTTGTTTTGTTTAAAGTAATATTGTCTTTAATAAATTTTCAAGTATATTTTTAAGCCAAAATCATTCTCCTGATCTCAAAATTTTGCACCCTCTTGCTATTCTTTTTACTAGTAACCCGCAAGATTAGGTGGCGTTCAAGGTATTTCCCGATCAAGACCATATCTCATACCTAATAGCCTTCTGGAACCCTTTTCAAACACATCACCCATCCAACTAAGTCAGTCAGTAACCAACTTTGTTGGTACAGTCGAGGTTTTCGGTAGTTTACGAAACAGAATTTTTAGCAGAGTACTTCGCCCAATTTTCTATGAATTACCGGCTAGATATTCTGGAGGCCAAAACTATACGTAATACCTTCTATTACTTTATAAATTACTCTATTCTTATTAGCTCCTTAATAGATGCTGTTTACATTACCGGTCCTAAAATGGAGCCCTTTCAGAAGACAAAAAGTTTCCTGAAGGCAAAACAAGTGAAGATAATTATGTAAACCCTTATATTAAATTAATTGTTTGCTCAAGCACTATTCAAATATTTAATAATATATAGGGTGTGGTATGAAGTTGGGCCCTACTTTCGATATAACTAGAAGTTGCATGTAGTTGGGAATATTTTAGCTGGACTTGCTTTGTTCGATAACCTCTGCATGTAAAATTCCAATTTTCTAGTTTTTGTAATACTGTAACAATTTTATTTTTGGGTTGATAAATCCCTTCATTAAATGTACGAAAATAATAAAACACCTTTATTAAGTAAAGTCGTAATACGTTTAACAATTCAAATATTACATTAAAACAGCATCTTAGTTCGTTAGTCTATGTGTTTTGGATGTCGGTGTATTCCACAGTCAGTCGCAGGCGCGTTTAAAGGTGACACCCCCCCTTGGATCGTCCGAGAGCGCGTGATAAGCACTCGGTCATAGGTAGAAGAAGCAGCAGGATGTATACGAGGACGATGGCCAGTAACCTACGTATCAATTTGAATAAGTGAGCACATTTTCTGAATAGCGGTTAGTAAAGTATATACGATATTATCTTATTTAATTTGGAAAATTTGTTTAGCGCAACGAGGATCTAAGCGACAAGAATGTAGGCAACAAAATTTAGGCGATAAGAATTTAATCTACAATCTACAATGCAGTTAGAACTTTGAATACTAGAATTGACGTTAGGAAAACCACTTCATTTTACAATGTGTATTTAGAAGATGGAAAGCTGATCTAATTAATAGAAGATCGTTTGTTGCTCCGAGTGAAGATACTACTTTGGTAGAATGTAAGCTGTAAATTCCGCATGGTGATACACTTCCTAATCCAGTCTAGGAATGCAGTTTTGTTTGGTTCGTAGTAGCTTTAAGAAATTCTTTTGTGTTTCACTCTAGAAACACGCTATTTTGCTTCGATACGTAGAAGTACGACTTTGTTATTCACTTCATCTATTGCTAAGCTGGATTTCCCAGTATCAAACTTAAAATTCACTCAGTTGATTTTGTAAGAAACAACACGTTGCTCCAGTATAAAATAATAGGTGTACCTACGTCACTTGTTTGTTTGAAATATGTTGTTGACACATGGATCCGTGATAGCAGCTGCTTAGCACTGCGCTATTACCACCTTTGAAAACAAGAATAATTTTTGTGAACTTTTTCATTTTAAACTGAACTTAGTACATTTAACTTAAAGAGAAAATTTGTATTTTAATTCTTATAATGTAAATGACCTAAACAGATCTGAGTGGGTTAGAGAATTTTTGTGTAACAAGTTACACCTTGTTGTAATATATTTGATCATGAATAAGGTTGATAAACCTTACTTTAAACTAACAAAGTAATTCAAGTTTTATTTAATTCTGTTGCATTGAATTTTATTTAAAGAAAAAGATTCTTTTAGTAAATTATTAATCCAAGCTTAAGGTTTTTATTTTGATCAAGTGTGATCAAACCTAACCACCGAAAAATTAATATCTTTAAGAGTTGAACTTTGATGCCACCCTTATATAGAAAATATTTTTATATATTTCTTTAGGTATATTTGGGACACAAACAGTGCTCCCATTCTATGTTGATTTAATTATTTTACTTTCTTACAGGAACAGCGTCTTATTCTGTTAAGACAGTTTTTGTCAGCGAAGGCGATCTTTTTTCTTTGGGTTTCCACGTCCGCCCTTAGAAATATGCCATGCCATTAACGTGAATCAATCCGGACTTGGTGGCGCCTATTTGTTTTAGTTTGAGTATGATCCCCCAACAGATTTCGACTTACCCCCATTTCTCATAGCTCTGCCCCAGGAATAGACCCTAGTTACGTCGGAAGACTTCGTTTTGCTGACCCCAACTTCTAGAGTCAGATATAGGTATTAAGAAGAGAACGCTAGTTAAGCCCAATTAAGGAAAAATGTAACACTGGCGCCGGCAACGTTTGGGGCTTCGAAATTTGTTTGTTCAAAATTTAATTTGCTTCGAAATTTGTTTGTTCAAAATTTAATTTGCTTCGAAATTTGTTTGTTCAAAATTTAATTTGCTTCGAAATTTGTTTGTTCAAAATTTAATTTACTTCGAAATTTGTTTGTTCAAAATTGTTTTGCCTCAAGATTTGTTTGCTCAACGTTTATTTGATATTAAGGTTTGGTTGTTTAAAAGATTGGTTGAAACGTTAAACCACAGTCAGTCAATTAATTAACTTAGTCAAATTTATTTTTAACTTTCATTCCGTTTTGACCCAATATACTTTTTCTTGATATTGTTTTGGCAAAAATTACTTTACCAAATACACCTTTTGACTTTTACCTTTAGTAGCCCGAATTTGTTTTGATAATTTTTGTAAGGTCCAGATCATTTAGATTTATAGGTTTGATTCCATTAGGCTTGTGTAATCATGTCGGAAAAATTCCAAATTGTTTGTCTACTTAAAGAAGAATTGGAGTATGAACTGAAAATTAGAGGAGTAGTGAGTGAGAGACCAGTCTTGGAGAAAAGGAAAATTTTAGGAAGATTGTTAGCTAAAGAAATAGATAAGCCTGGTTGTTTGATTGATCTTTCGTGTTATGAAGTAGACTTTGCAACGGAAAGTAAAGAAATTTCTGTTTCAGTCGAGTCAGTTCGAAATGTTTTGTCCGAATTTGAAGGTGATTCATCAGACTCAATTTTTAGGAGAGCGTGTTCCAGGTTAAACCACCTTTCGGCGCGAGTTAAGCGCATGAAAATTCCTTCAATAAATTCTGAGGAGGCGGTTAAGTTCAGAAATGAGACCGTAGCAACAATACTAACCATTGAAGCTGAGTTATATGATAAAATTAATAAAAGTACAGAGTCTACCTATTTGGATCGGTCTGTTGTAGTATCTCCTTCAGTTGCTAGTGCACCTACCCATTCGATTTCGTATATAACGCCTTCCTTACCTATAGGCTCATGGCCTGTAAAATTCTCAGGTGATCCCAAACAACTATATTCATTTTTAGATAGAGTTAGTGATTTAGCACAATCCCGTAAGGTACCCGAAGCTGATTTATTTGGATCAGCATGTGAACTTTTTGTGGGTGACGCTTTAATTTGGTTTAGGACAGTAAAAAATTCATTGAGAGACTGGAACTCTTTGTTAGAACGTTTAAGGGAAGATTTTCTACCCGGTTTTTCAGATGATGACATTTGGGAAAAAATCAGACATCGTCGTCAAGGCAAAGACGAAAGGATTATTTTATTTGTTGCGCATATGCAAACTTTGTTTAGTAGACTGACTAACGAGCCAGCAGAAGTCACTAAAGTTAAGATGATAAGAAGAAATTTGATCCCTGAATATATTTCAGCACTTGCATTGTCGGACATCCAAGATGTGTCTACCTTAGTAAATTTGTGTAAAAGGTTGGAAGAAGCTTCTTTGATGAAACTAAACTTGGTTTCTGCATCTTCTAGTAAGCCTAACAAGATTTGTAATCCTTCTAAGCATCCATTTGAGACCAAACATCCGGTGTTGAATGAAAAAATTTGTGCTGTTAAGAGTAGGGTGTTTCAAAATAAATTAGTTAATCCTCAAGCAATAGTAGCGGATAAGAGTTCTTTGGAGTCTTCAGGTTGTGATTCTTTTGGTCCCGATAAAAAGAAATAATTTTGTTTGTTGGAATTGCTCCCGTAGTAGACATTGGTTTAGAGAGTGTAGAGCAACCAAAAAGATTTTTTGTTTTGGATGTGGTCGAAAAGGCGTTAAGGCGACGTCATGTCCACAATGTTCAAAAAACTAGTAAGGCGGCAGGCGCATAGTGGTCGGCATCCTGTTCCGCGTAATAAGGCTACAGTTATGATTTGTAAACAAGAGAAATATTTTTGTAAAGACGATTGGTCGAGTTGGCTTACAGTTGTAAAAAATTTTTGTCAGGACTCTCCGAAACCTAAGAATAATACTTTGTTCATTGAGAAGCAGTGTGATAATCGACCTTACATTATGGTGAAGTTAATTGATAGGGACATTACCGGTCTTCTAGATTCGGGATGCACTACCTCAGTGGTAGGATCCTTAGCTCTTTCAATAATTAGAAAGTTAGACTTAAAAATTTTTAGTTCAGCAAAAACAGGTATTACGACAGCTGATGGTTCAATAAAGTCTGTTTTAGGTTCGGTTGATTTACCAATTTGTGTAGGTAATGACTGTCGTATTCTTAATGCATTAGTGGTTCCGTCCCTACCTCATGCCTTTATATTCGGTAGTGACTTTGCAAAATTATTTGGTGTAGTTGCTGATTTTAGAAATAATAATTGGTTTATTCAGAGTAACATTGAGAACAACATTGGGTATATAGGTTCGTCTTCTATCCCTTTGAACACTAAAGATTCCTTATTTGATTTGCATGACCTTTCGGATGCTCAATGCGCAAGCACAAGAGATAATAAATTCATTCAGTGAGATTAGCAGCGACGATAGGTTGGGACATACTAACCTAATTGAAATGGACATAGACACAGGCAATGCCAAACCCTTCCATAAGAAACCATATGTCATGTCACCATATATGAGTAAGATATTGAATGATGAGTTGGATGACATGCTTAGACTTAAAGTTATCGAACCGTGTACTAGTCCGTGGTCTTCTCCGGTTCTGTTGGTTAAGAAAGCAGATGGAGAATATCGTTTCTGTTTTGATGGTAGGACATTGAACGACTTAACTGTTCATGATTCGTACCCCCTTGCGAATGTAGATAGAATTCTCAATATGTTGAGAGGTGCGAACTATATTTCGTCACTTGATTTGAGAAAATCGTTTTGGCAAGTCCCTCTTAGTGAGTCATCTAAAGATAAGACTGCTTTCAGTGTTATTTCGCGAGGACAATATAGATTTACATGCATGCCATTTGGGTTGAAGAATGCTGCGCAGACGCAACAACGTTTAGTAGACGCGATTTTTGGTCCACGTTTTGAACCTCGTGTGTTTTGCTATTTGGACGACATAATACTATGTTCGTCATCTTTTGAAGAACATCTGAAGTTATTGTTAGAGGTTAAGCAACGTCTAAAAGAAGCTAACCTTACTATAAATATAAGTAAATGTGAATTTTTTAAAAAAACACTTAAATTTTTGGGTTATATAGTAGGTTCAAATTCACTTCGTACAGATCCCGATAAGGTATCGGCGATGGTTAACTTTCCTCGACTGAAAACCACGACGGAGATTAAGAGGTTTATAGGAATGTGCAGCTGGTACCGTCGCTTTATAAAGAATTTTCGTCATTAGTTTCGCCTATCAATGATCTCATTAAGAGAAAGAAAAAAGGTCAAACTGTAAATTGGAGCGCGGAAGCAGAAAATTCGTTTGTGCTGATCAAGCAAGCATTAGTTTCTGCACCTCTTCCTTCACAGCCAGACTATTCGGTACCCTTTATTGTTGAGTGTGACGCAAGCAACACTGGGTTAGGGGCTGTTTTGATTCAAAATATAAAAGGAGAAGAGCGTGTAATTTCGTACGCAAGTAAAACCCTGAGCCGTACAGAGCGCAATTATTCCACCACAGAAAGAGAGTGTTTAGCGGTTATTTTTGCAATTGAGAAATTTCGTCCGTGGGTGGAAGGAGTTCGCTTCACAGTTGTCACTGATCATTTTTCGTTACTTTGGTTGAGTAATCTTCAGAATCCAACTGGAAAACTTGCCAGATGGTCAGTTCGATTAAGGCAACATTCATTTGATTTGGTGCATAGGAAAGGAAAATTTAATATAGTCCCAGATTGTCTTAGTCGTGGCGTTGCTTTAGAAAACCCGGAAGTTAATTTAGTAGAGATTAAACTTTATAGCGTAGACTTGTGGTATGAGTCTTTGAGAAAGAAAATTTTGTTGTCACCCAAGAGCTACCCACAATGGAAAGTGGAAGATGGGTTCATTTTTAAGTTTATACCTTCCAAATTACCGCATTCGGCGAATATTTGTAGAGTGGAAGTACTTAGTACCAAGATCTCAGCGTAAAGATATCATTAAATCATGTCATGACCCTCCCACAGCAGGACATTTTGGTTCTTTAAAAACTTTGTCTCGTGTTCAAGAACTATATTATTGGCCAAAGATGATCTTTGATGTACGTAAATTTTGTAGGAAGTGTTTGATTTGTGGTGCTCAAAAACCACCCAACAAAGGTCCCCTTGGCATGATGGGAAAGGAAAAAGAAGTTGGACTTCCGTTCCAAATCATTGCTTTAGATTTGATGGGTCCGTTCCCTCGTTCCAAACGCGGACATAAATGGCTTTTAGTTGTTGGTGACTGGTTCTCGAAGTATTCGATTTTACAACTTTTGCGTAGTGCCACGGCACATTTGATTGAGAAGTTTTTGGAGGAAAAAGTATTTCTTGTCTATGGAGTACCACAATTTGTTATTTGTGATAATGGTCCACAATTAATTGGACGTATTTTTAAAGCTTTGTGTGCAAAGTACGAAATCCAAAAGATTTGGTACAATGCTGTTTATGCTCCTCAATGCAATTTTGTGGAAAGAATTAATAAGACAGTTGGTACTGCAATTCGTTCATACGTGGAAGAACATGATACGTGGGATAGTGAAATATCAAAAATTCAGTACGCAATTAATTCAGCAAAACATGAGTCCACCAACTATTCTCCAAATTTTTTAGTCTTTGGTCGTCAGGTACCCTTAAGTGGAAAGGCTTATAGTGATAATTTTAAACCTGGTGAGGATATTGATGTCGTTTCCAGTAGTAGACCTTCTTATGTTTTGGATCGTCAACTTTTGTTTGATATTTTTGGAAATGTCCGTGAAAATTTGCATGTAGCTTATCAACGTTCGAGTAAACGCTACAATCTTAGAAGAAGAGACATTTCGTTCCAAGTCGGAGAAAGTGTTTGGAGAGCTAATAAGGTACTCTCGAGTGCTGGTGATAAATTCTCCGCTAAGTTAGCTCCAAAGTTCGTTTTGAGTAAATATCGAAAAAAACATTCCAATTTAGTGTATGAATTAGAGAATGAAGATGGGACAAGAGCCGGAAAATGGTACGTAAAGGATTTGAAACCCATGGAAGCTTCGTATCTAAATGAAAATGATGATCCTGATGATTAGTTCCGGTCTGGTCATCTCTTTGATGTTAAGCAATAAAGTAGTGGTTTGCTTTGTTTTGTTCCGATTTTTGATTTAGTGTCGTTTCGTTAATTTTGAAAATTTTGTTTGATAATTGGAACAAGTGGTTAAGGATTTTTGTAGTAGATTTGAGGTGTGCATTGGTGTGCACGCTGGTCGTTTTGTTCGCGCGTTATTCGAAAATGTGTTTAGAAGATGTCTTTAAAAGATATCTTTCCGATGTAGAAGTAAGTGAGCTATTTAACCTGTTAGTCCTGATTTCTACATATCTAGGTAGAGAGAATAGTGATTTATTCTCTCCCTTGTTTTTGACCGCTCAAACTTTTTTGTGTGATAAGGTCAAAAGTTTGCATGGTGAACATCACCATTTGATCCATCACTGATGGGATGTGTTGTTTGGAAATTAGTGATAGGATAATCAGTAGGGTGTGGGAGATTACAGCCCTATCTGGTTCAATTTTGTATTTGAATTTTGTATGTAGCCTTATAGTTAGGTTACCTTAGTTTTGATTATCTCTTTGCGATAAAGTGATAATATTTTGTATTTGAATTTGATAAGTAGCCTTATGGTTAGGTTACCTTAGTTTTGATTATCTCTTTGCGATAAAGTGATAATATTTTGTATTTGAATTTGATAAGTAGCCTTATGGTTAGGTTACCTTAGTTTTGATTATCTCTTTGTAAAGTGATAATATTTTGTATTTGAATTTGATAAGTAGCCTTATGGTTAGGTTACCTTAGTTTTGATTATCTCTTTCGTAAAGTGGTAATATTTTGTATTTGAATTTGATAAGTAACCGTATGGTTAGGTTACCTTAGTTTTGATTATCTCTTTGCGATAAAGTGATAATATTTTGTATTTGAATTTGATAAGTAGCCTTATGGTTAGGTTACCTTAGTTTTGATTATCTCTTTGCGATAAAGTGGTAATATTTTGTATTTGAATTTGATAAGTAACCGTATGGTTAGGTTACCTTAGTTTTGATTATCTCTTTGCGATAAAGTGATAATATTTTGTATTTGAATTTGATAAGTAGCCTTATTGTTAGGTTACCTTAGTTTTGATTATCTCTTTGCGATAAAGTGATAATATTTTGTATTTGAATTTGATAAGTAGCCTTATGGTTAGGTTACCTTAGTTTTGATTATCTCTTTGCGGTAAAGTGGTAATATTTTGTATTTGAATTTGATAAGTAACCGTATGGTTAGGTTACCTTAGTTTTGATTATCTCTTTGCGATAAAGTGATAATATTTTGTATTTGAATTTGATAAGTAGCCTTATGATTAGGTTACCTTAGTTTTGATTATCTCTTTGCGATAAAGTGATAATATTTTGTATTTGAATTTGATAAGTAGCCTTATGGTTAGGTTACCTTCATTTTGATTATCTCTTTGCGGTAAAGTGGTAATATTTTGTATTTGATTTTGATAAGACCGTATGGTTAGGTTACCTTAGTTTTGATTATCTCTTTGCGATAAAGTGATAATATTTTGTATTTGAAATTTGTATGTAACCTTTTGGTTAGGTTACTTTTGTTTTGATTATCACTTTGTGATAATGGTGTTTTGAATTTAGACCTATTAGTAGGGTCTTCCTTTTGATTGTCACTGTATAGTGATAATATTTTGAATAGTTATGCTATTTTGATGTTGTAACATTCTTTTTTTGTAGATAGAGCTAATTGAGCTCCAGGAAGTAAAGTTTTTTTGGAAGTTGAGATAGATTGTAGAATATTTGGTTACAGTTAGTAAATACTAGCCTTAGTAGGAGTAAGAACTTCAAGATAAAGGATTATTTTGAATTTGAATTTTTTTTTGCCCCGTGGAGTGTTTGACTTTTTAATTTGACCCCTCCCAATTTTGACTTACACCGATTGTGACTCCCCGATTTTGTCTCCCGATGGACGTTAGGTACACGAAGTTACCAACACACTCAAATTTGTAAATATTTGTCCCCCTCGTTTTAATAAATTCATAAAAATTTGTATTGATAGTTAGGAAGGTAGAAGAGGCTAGTATATTTAAAAAAATTTTTTTGTATTCGTTACACTTAAAGTTTTTCTTTGTTAGAAAAATTTTTTCTTTTAGGAAAGGGTAGTGTAACAATTTTATTTCTGGGTTGATAAATCCTTCATTAAATGTACGAAAATAATAAAACACCTTTATTAAGTAAAGTCGTGTCGTTTAACAATTCAAATATTACATTAAAACAGCATCTTAGTTCGTTAGTCTATGTGTTTTGGATGTCGGTGTATTCCACAGTCAGTCGCAGGCGCGTTTAAAGGTGACACCCCCCCTTGGATCATCGGATCGTCCGAGAGCGCGTGATAAGCACTCGGCCATAGGTAGAAGAAGCAGCAGGATGTATGCGAGGACGATGGCCAGTAACCTCGTATCAATTTGAATAAGTGAGCACATTTTCTGAATAGCGGTTGGTAAAGTATATACGATATTATCTTATTTAATTTGGAAAATTTGTTTAGCGCAACGAGGATCTAAGCGACAAGAATGTAGGCAACAAAATTTAGGCGATAAGAATTTAATCTACAATCTACAATGCAGTTAGAACTTTGAATACTAGAATTGACGTTAGGAAAACCACTTCATTTTACAATGTGTATTTAGAAGATGGAAAGCTGATCTAATTAATAGAAGATCGTTTGTTGCTCGAGCGAAGATACTACTTTGGTAGAATGTAAGCTGTAAATTCCGCATGGTGATACACTTCCTAATCCAGTCTAGGAATGCAGTTTTGTTTGGTTCGTAGTAGCTTTAAGAAATTCTTTTGTGTTTCACTCTAGAAACACGCTATTTTGCTTCGATACGTAGAAGTACGACTTTGTTATTCACTTCATCTATTGCTAAGCTGGATTTCCCAGTATCAAACTTAAAATTCACTCAGTTGATTTTGTAAGAAACAACACGTTGCTCCAGTATAAAATAACAGGTGTACCTACGTCACTTGTTTGTTTGAAATATGTTGTTGACACATGGATCCGTGATAGCAGCTGCTTAGCACTGCGCTATTACCACCTTTGAAAACAAGAATAATTTTTGTGAACTTTTCATTTTAAACTGAACTTAGTACATTTAACTTAAAGAGAAAATTTGTATTTTAATTCTTATAATGTAAATGACCTAAACAGATCTGAGTGGGTTAGAGAATTTTTGTGTAACAAGTTACACCTTGTTGTAATATATTTGATCATGAATAAGGTTGATAAACCTTACTTTAAACTAACAAAGTAATTCAAGTTTTATTTAATTCTGTTGCATTGAATTTTATTTAAAGAAAAAGATTCTTTTAGTAAATTATTAATCCAAGCTTAAGGTTTTTATTTTGATCAAGTGTGATCAAACCTAACCACCGAAAAATTAATATCTTTAAGAGTTGAACTTTGATGCCACCCTTATATAGAAAATATTTTTATATATTTCTTTAGGTATATTTATGGACACAAACAGTGCTCCCATTCTATGTTGATTTAATTATTTTACTTTCTTACAGGAACAGCGTCTTATTCTGTTAAGACAGTTTTTGTCAGCGAGCGATCTTTTTTCTTTGGGTCTCCACGTCCGCCTTAGAAATATGCCATGCCATTAACGTGAATCAATTCGGACTTGGTGGCGCCTATTTGTTTTAGTTTGAGTATGATCCCCAACAGATTTCGACTTACCCCCATTTCTCATAGCTCTGCCCCAGGAATAGACCCCTAGTTACGTCCGGAAGACTTCGTTTGCTGACCCCCAACTTCTAGAGACAGATATAGGTATTAAGAAGAGAACGCTAGTTAAGCCCAATTAAGGAAAAATGTAACAATACCTTTAATGAATACTTGTTGTGGGACATCCTACATACTACTAATAAATTATTATACATGGCAATGCACGTTTACAACTATTTATTTACAATTTCGTACCCTAACCTAAAATTGTGCAAATAATGTGTTTTCAAGATGACTTAAATTTACATTTTGTTTATTTCAGTACACACTATTTACATTTTATAATTTCATTTGTATTTCAATCAGCTACCAAAGCAGTTCTGCTGCTTCATTCTATATCCAGAAAAGTTACGACATACTTATTATCTTACAATAGTAAACAATTTAATTACAAAATAATTTAACAAAAATTTCTTGTACCATGCATTAAATTAAAATTAATTTTTCGCTCGTTCTGTATCATTTCCACTATCGCTTGTATCTGTATCTCTTTCACTATATGTTTCAGTGTCACTACCACTACTACTATCACTGGAACTACAACTTTCCGCTTCTGAAGAAATCCTCCTTCTATTTGTATTTACGAATAAGTCATCTTCGTCCTGTTCATCTTTTTTCTTATTAAAAGCATCAGGCCACACTCCATCTTGTTTAAAATATTTAATATGATCATTAGTTAACACACGAACCATTTCTGCTTTAACTTTATCGCCTTCTTCTATAGGCTCTACCAGCACAAAATCACCACGCTTCACCCAGACATTCTTCCGAAATTTAGTAGGCATGCTGGCTAAAAATGTTGAGCCATCAGTTGTCTTAACTTCATGAAGATTATTACCACGACTACTGACAACTTCAACTATTTGTTGTTTTTCTGTTGGTAGAGCAAAATCATCATCTAAGACTTCTTTCAAGACATGCTTACGTTTTTTTGTCTTTGACATGGCTGAAACATGAATAAATATTATTAATTACATTATAAATAAACATGTGACCTAAACCTTTTTCTATTAGTCCACCATATAAAGTTAGCATTTGCTTTTTCTATGGTTTCGTATATGTTCAATGATTCACCATTGGATATACCGTAACCGTTACCTAGTCCATGAGGGTTAGATGGTGTTTTACAATCTGCTTTCGCATCTTTGCGTAACACCGTATCAACTTCAACAGAAGAGAAAAATGCAACAGACTGTGGCACATCATTTATACCAAGTTTTAAAGCGCAGAAAGATCTAGTCAACAAATTTGTAACATGCATGGCCATGGCTGCTTGATATTTATATTTCTCAGGGACTAAATACCTAACTTCATCGTGAAAACTTAAGCAAAACCTTGAGCGTTCTTGCATTAACCATCGCATGCATACTAACATCAAATGTAAAAAATCAACAGCACCACTTTGAACAACCCAATTCACACGTGTAGGTAAAAACCTATCATCAGGCATTATCTTGGGTTCTAGTGCACGAGTTAATCGAGAGTCAAGAAATGGAGTTGTGGGTTCATGGGCACTTGAAATTTCTTCTAAACGATTAAACATTTCAGATTCAGTACCTCCTACCCATTTCGGTTTTACAAACATTTCATCAATTGATTTACCATACAATTTAGCTAAATTTTTTGCTTCCCATATTCCATACGGCCGATCAGGTATATCTAGGGTAAATTGTTTATGTAAATGATACACACGTTTGCCTTTTGTTAAGTCAAACATTTTAGAAGCTTTAGCACGAATTTCTTTCTCCAACAAGGTTGGGTTAAATTGTTTTAATAATTGTTCAGCAAAATTTTGGCCTGCACCATAAATTCTTGCATAATTAATAACTTTGGCATGATCCCGTGATATTCCAATGGCTTTAGCAGTAACACTATGCATATCTGTTCCTTCTGATTTATTTCCACTTAAAGTCATCCAACCAAAAGGTGTTGCTCCATGACCTTTGGCAAAATGAGCATCGCCAATTAAAGATGCAATCCATAATTCTTGAGAATCAACATCAGCCCCTACTATATTATAGCCAGGTGGAGCTTGCACCATTGCTCTCAATTCAGAACCGATCCTGTCAGAACGAGCATTTGAAGCTGTCATCCAAGTAGATTCGACAGCTCTGCGTGTTAAGGTTCCACACACAACCACTTGGGGTATAATTGCACCGTATTTTTGTCCATTGTTGCGAAGGTGTCGTGGTAAATCTTCATTACTGAGCCATCCTACCATCTGTTCTATAATACGATCACGATTGTTCCGCCAATAAGATAACATCCGAGCTATTGCTAGCACTTTTTCAGCACTTTCAGTATCACCCGCTAAGACACTCTCAGAAAATTTGTTTATAAAATCTTTGGCTAAGGGATTGCCTACACGATGTGAAGAACCATCTTTATGCGGTAACTTAAAAAACCAACAGCACTCTTCTAAAATGGTATTGCACCATATACCAGCACCTTGAGGATATAAATCAAATCAGTAAAAACACTTTAGCTACAATAAAATAACAGTAACTGAAACTGTTCTAATAAAAATATGGTTCAACTACTGTTATTTTCACATGCTATATCTAAAACATTTTGAAATATGCATTCTGGTAGTTACATAACTTAGAAGATTCACTACTTATTTTGATGTTATCATTAAATCGTGTATTAGAAGCATTTCCAATTACCAATTCTTGTATTTTCTAGAAAATTGCTTACACTTCCTATTTTTTAAATTCAAAATTAAGACGATTAAATCAGTCAACTTCAAATCTCCTTGGGTTTTGTGGTGTTCAAAATGTAGTCTATTAAAGTTCTTGTGTTATTCTGAGTATTGGGTGGCGATATTGTGTGTTGTATAGTAAGCATGCATCATTTGTTATGTCTGCTGTGGATGATTTTCCGTGTTATATGCTGCTATAGGTTGTAGTTTCTAACACTAATGCATTAATTAAGTGTACATTTGTATATAGAAAAGCATTTATATTATAAGTTAGTTAAAATAGTGCGAGAATACTCGTAAAATTTTATACAAGCTGGGTGGTTTACAGTTTATAAAAGGACTATTGTCTTTTGGCTTCACAAAGCTTTGCTTTAATATTAGGTATAGGGATTCCTTCAATCCAAAAAAGAAAGCTTTATTTCCCATCATTATTGTAGTATAATTTAGATTATTAAGCATAAAAATTGCATTAAGTTTTCGTGTACTGTGGGGGAATAACCTACAATTTTATTGTATGTACTCCGTGAAATGTGGTTATCGCCCTTACAGATGAAAATGCTTGACAGCAGATGGGACAACGACCAACTTCATGCAAAGTGCACATTTTTGAAGACCCTTTAACTTAAACTATTTTACAGTATCGATGTAAACAGTTAGTGTGTGAAACGCAGTGAAGTTTACCCGTTAATTTATACCTTCCTTTTAAATACCATTATCTTTGGTGTTCCCTAAAGTTGTATATTCAACAACCAATTTCACTGCGAGACATTTGAGGAAAAATAAACATCTGGCTCTCATAAAACCCATTGAACATTTAGACAGTAGCATTAGGTTTTCTGAGAAGCAAAGAACACAAGGCCTACCATAAACTACGACTATTAATTAAAGTTGTTTCTTTGTTTAGCTTGGTACTAAATGCTTATCTTTAATTGTCTTTATCACAGTAATAATTAAAGTAAAATACAAAAATAAACAGAAAACGTACTCCATACATTCTTTTGCAACCAGCAATAAAATTGTTGAATATTGAATTAGAAAAACCTCAACATATTTTTCCATGAATAATCAACCTATTTTTGTAAACATTCTTATGTATTGCAAAGACACCGAAGTCACTGTAGATTACTTAAATGAATAGAAACCATAAAACGCCATAAAATTTAATGCTTAGGGACTAACCCATAGCACACAGATGTGGTATTAAATGGACAGTGTGAAGATATCATTAAGTATTTCTCATGCACCGAAAAACCCTTGACCTCAACTTTAAAAATTCAAGTCGTAAGAACCCTGTGAACTAGAACAACGCGTAAACCTCCGGGAACATTTTAACTTATAAACACTGTTGAATTATAATAGAGGAGACCAATTAAATACAGTCTATCAGTCATGCATTTCAAGCGGTTGTAATTCAGTTTACAAGCAACTAGCACCGAGCGAGCACCAGGTTTAAATAATTCGAAGTGATGGTAATTTTATAAATCCAAGCTTGCTTGTGAAAAAAGCTTTCAAATTAATTTTTTTATTAATTTATCGGTGTCAACGTTCCATAACATTGGTGAGAAAAAAATCAAATGGTCACCTTTTGTTTTATAACATACAAAAAGATTTAGTGTAAAAAGGTAAGTTAATGTATATTATAAAACATAGGTATTTTTATAGGTAGGTTAGGTTGTAGGTGGCACAAGTTATGAACAGACAAGTTTGGCTGAGCTTGCTATGCTCAGTTTTGAGTTAGCTTTATTAGAGTAAACATCAGTTTTTAAATTTGTATCTTTTAATCAGTTTCAAAAGTCTCAATCAATAATAAACAGCTTACTAGATTGTAGCGTGGAAAAACATTGTGGAACTGAGTGTCACAAAATCAGTTCAAAGTCGCACACCTTATAAATGTGAAATTATTAAGTGAACTTGGAAAAATACTCATCAAACTAAGATGTGGTGTAGGTACTAACCTGTTTTTCAATATTTGTGTGTACTTCAAAATATATTATTTATGTAAATATGAAACTGTTTTGATCACTTTAAAAGCGATAAAAGAAAATTAATCAAAACTTAAAGAGTAGTTTCTTTAGAGCTTTATTACCATTCCAAAAGTTATTACTAAAGTAACACCTGGATAGAAAATATGTAATGCCTGTAGAGAAGAATTTTATATGCAAAACAGATTTAGCATTGAAAATGATTTCGAAGGACCTACTGACAGTTGTCAAGATATTAGTGACATTGAGAATATATTGAGCAAAGAAACAACTTTAGAAAAAATAAATACATCTTTGACAGAGATTGGAGAATCTCCATTAAAATTCTATGCAGTTTTTTCACCCATAGCAAATCTAGTTACGCTAAAAGAACATTGAATCCAACGTGTTCTAACTTAAAAATCAAAGTTTTAACGAGAGATTTATCCTCAGAAAAAAAGGAAAAATAAAAAAAATATTCATGACAATGCTAATGACATGGATAGACTTGTTAATTTGATTAAGGAGAAATTGGAATAACCCATTAACCACTGTGAAAGAATTCAGCTGTTAACTCTTGCTCTGGCTTCTTGGAGTAGAAAATTTTCGGAAGAATTTTGTGTTATTGAATATGCTGTTCGTAAAGCATAAGAATTACTGAAAGAACAAGGAATTATTGATTTAACTGACCCAAAAAAAAAAGGAAATTACTAGACCAAGGAACAATTGATGATTAAAAATTTCTATCAAAATGAGTATTCTCATATCATGCCAGATAAGAAAGATAAACTTAGCATATCCACAAAGGTCTATAACAAAAAGGACTGTTACTTTATATCTAACCTCAATGAACTCTATGATGCTTTCAAATTTGAGTTTTCTAGTATAAAAATTGAACTATCTAAATTTTACTTTATGCGTCCTAAGTGGTGTGTGTTAGTTGTTTCTTCAGGAATTCGTACTGTATGCATCTGTTCAATCCACCAAAATGTAATACTACTTCTACATGTATGTACTATAGAGGAAACATCACAATTTAACGGATTACTTAATTTGTTCAAAGGACGTTTGTGATTGGCTGATTGCTAGGGGGTGAGAGAAAAATTCAAGAAGATCGCGACCGTTGTATTTGTTAACCAGTGTTTCAGACTAAAGTGAAGATGGAATGAGAATTCTGAGTTTTAGAAATTCAAAGATGGCAGCAACTGAGTAGGTTGTTTGTTATGCGCTGCTCCGTAATTTATTTTAGGCGTATTACTAAATACCGGTAATTCGTAATTCTTTGTTAGTGCATGTGTTTCGGGCCTGTGTCCATTACTTGATAATAATCTGAATTCCATTTTCATTGTGGTGATCAAATTGGTTAGATAACATTACAACAGCAATTATTCAATCGTCCATGATGAAAAAAACCCGTTCTACATCTAGTTCTAAGAGTGATAAGGATGAAGGATTTGAAGCTATAAACAAGTGCAACAATCAAGTTCAAAGTGATGAGAATGAGACAGGTACGTTAAAAGATGTTTTGTACTATCAAAGCAGATATGAACAAACTTACGCTGTTTCGGATATGAATGAAACGATTTCCTTGAAATTAGATGAATTATCTTCTAATTTCAATTCGCTTAATACTAAATGCGACTCCAATTCAAGCCGTATCGATAAACTGGAAAATAGAACCCATTTTCTAGAGCAAATGAGTAGGCGCAATAATTTACGGTTATTCGGTGTTGGTGAAGTAGCTGGTGAGTCAACTGATAACATTGCTCTGTCAGTATTAAACGAGTACCTAAAACTGGGTTTATCCTCACAAGACATCGAAAGATCTCATCGTGTGAGCAATCCCTCAGTAACGAAAAAACCTCGAGGTATTATAATCAAATTTGTTAGTTATAGAGTGCACGCAATGGTTTTTAATAACAAAAATTTATTTAAAAGCACCCGATTTGTTATCCGTGAGGACTTAACCTCAATTAGACACTTAAAACTAATTAAGCTTCAGGAGCAATATGGAATAAAGAATTGCTAGAGCCATGACGGAAAACTGTTCGTTAAAACCAGCAGTGGCGTGCAAAGTGTTACATAGTAATTTAAAAGTTATTAATAATTGTGCAGTAGTCCCCGGATTTAGAATTTATAATGTTGCTTTCGTTATCATATTAAATTATAAGTTGAACATTTTACATATTCATTCATATTGATTTTTTTAATTCATCCTAGTCTACTAGTACTTCTTACTGTACTTATTTCTATTATTTTAACTGCGGAAGGAGCAGCACAACAACTCACAACTCACAATACCTGTGTTTATAAGTGTATACTTGTGTGCACCTATTAAATTCCTTAAATTTAATTCTCCGTTCTTTTAAATTTCATGTTTAAAATAGCTACATTCAGTGTACGTTCTTTAAACTCAGGGTTTCATGCTTTCTCTGCTGTGGTGGACGAGAATAAGTTAGATATAATACTCGTAACTGAAACTTGGCTTAATGAAAACGTAACATAAACGATTATCAGCTTGTAGGATTTAATTTATTTCATAATGATCGAGTTGGTAGAGGTGGAGGTGTTGCCATATATGCAAGATGCTCTCTAAACTGTAAAATCCACCATCTTAATTCATTAAATAATGGGTCCTTAGAACAGCTGTGGGTCAGCTTCAATTATAATCGAAGGAAAATAGTTATTGGTGTGATGTATCGTCCTCCTAGTTCTTCAGTTAAGGATTCGTTATCCTGCTTTGAAGATACACTTAGTCAAAGTTCTCCTCAATTGGATAATATTTTTTACAGTGGTGATATAAATCTAAATTTATTCAATGTTGGTAATCCTAATGTTATGCAGTTCAATACTCTACTTGAAATATACGATTTACAACAAACAGTCAACAAGCCCACAAGGGTAACTCAATATAGCTCGACATTAATTGATGTTATATTAGTTAAATGTCAAGATATAGTGAAAATGGTCGAATGTAAGTCTGTGCATGATCTGTCTGATCATTCTTTAGTTGTGATTGAACTTTCGTTAACTAAACCTGTAGTAGAACTTAGATATATTACTTTTGCCGACCTTAAAAATATTGATCATGCTGCATTTTATAATGATCTGTGCAACTTGCTTTGTTATGAAATTTATCATATTCAGGACGTAGATGCTCAGGTCAAGTTGTCCTAGGTCTTTTTGACTCTCATGCACCAGTGCGAAATGTTTATTTATTTATTTATTTATTAAGTAGCAATTGTAACCACCTCTTACAACAACTACTTAAATGGGAACATGTCAGCATAGCTGTTGTTCGCATATCCCATTTGCATTACATTACTATACATTACATTACATTCACATCACACTACAATTGTTTTTGAGAATTCATAAGTTTGTTAAATAAAAGTTTTTTAAATACAGGAACAGAATCCACTAATAAAAAGAGATGTTCATATTTGTTAAATATGTAGGCACTGTTGAATTCAAATGAGCACTTAAATTTAGATGTCTTATGGTACGGTATAGTTAATTGATTATTGTTGCGCAGGTTACAAGTGTGTGCAGAAGTTCTTACATTTAGCAGACTATATAGGTAAGCTGGTTGACTTGATTTGTATATATTAAATAACATAGTTGCAAACAAAAGCTCGCAGTGTGGTTTTAATTTTAGGATTTCCAGTCTATTATAAATTGGAGTCACATGCTCCCTATAGGGAACATTATAAGCAAATCTCAGACAGCAATTCTGAATGATTTGAAGCTTGTTCCTCAGTTTTTCAGAGAGGTAACTAAAATAGACAGTGCTACAATAATTAATGTGGCTTATTACAAGCGCTTGACACAATTTCCACTTTATCTCCGAAGGAAGCATCATCTTGAATTTATAAATGGATTTCAGTTTAAAGTATGTAATACTGCGAATCTTATTTACGTGACTCTCGAAATTTAAACTATCATCACAGATTACGCCTAGGTTTTTCGCTTTGTAGCTGAATGCTATAACACATTTGTTTAATACTATTTCCGAGTTTAAGTTGTTTTTGAACACTGAACAGAAATATGGAGATCCTATACACTGACATATTGTTTTTTTAGGGTTCAAAGTTAGGCCATTATTTGATGTCCAGGTGAGTACTGCCTCTAAGTTATTGTTCATCTCTAAAATAACCTGGTTTGCATTATACGGGTCTCCAGGTATATATAGTTGGGTGTCGTCGGCATACATATGGATTTTACAGTTGCCAGTTATCACAGTAGGTAGATCTGCTGTGAAAATAGTAAACAACAGTGGACCAAGGATACTCCCCTGCGGAACTCCTTGTCTTACATGTAACTCACTTGAGACCACTCGGTTTAGTTTTACTTGTTGAGTTCTTCCAGATAAATAGCTAGTCATAAGTTGCAGTGCAGATGAGCTCCAACCATAGTAGGATAGCTTTGCAATTAAGAGTCAGGGTTACTAAACAAAAAGCACCATGGAGTAATGAAATAAAAGCGATGATGTCAGTTCGAAACAAGGCGCATAGTACGTTTAAACTTACCAAATCTCCTATACATTGGCAGCAGTATAAACAACTACGTAATGCAGTCACTAGTGCAATAAAGCGTGAAAAAAAAGCTTATCTTCAGCTCATGAGTAATCTTTCAAATAAAGATGTTTGGCAAACGTTTCGTGAGTTTGATGTGCTATCGTGTAAAGAACATGTTATTCCTGAGAATCTACGTCAACCGGACACAATTAATCAATATTTTCTAGATTCTGTCAGGACCTTGATAAAAATCACCTCCTTCAAGACAGTACGGCCATTATAATAATAATAAGTATCATAACAGGACTTTTTCGTTTTCTCTGGTTACGACAAAGTTAGCAATGTAATGAACTCTATCAAATCCAATGCAGTTGGGAATGATGGCATTTCAATTAATATGTTAAAACTATGTAGTCATATCATTATTGAACCTCTTACTAATATCATTAATAATTGTATACTTCAAAATTACTTCCCAACTAGTTGGAAATCATCAATAGTAATACTGCTACCGAAAAAAGAAGTTGCTAAGTTGTCTGATTTGAGACCAATAAGTATTTTACCGGTCTTATCTAAAATACAGGAAAATATATTATACGAGCAAATTTATGAGTACGTTACTGTTTCTGAAATTCTACCTTCAAATCAGTCGGGTTTTAGGGGAGGTCATGGTACTACTAGTGCATTAATAAAAATTACTAATGACATTATTCGATCATCGGACATGGGTCTTGTTACTGCACTGGTTTTGTTGGACTTTTCTAAAGCCTTCGATACGATCGATCACAAATTGTTACTTGCAAAAATGAATTATTTTGGATTTGATGAACCAACTCGGCAATTTTTTGCTTGTTACTTGTCTGACAGAACGCAGTCGGTGCGAGCTAACCGAATTATGTCAACTTACGAAGTTGTATTTAGTGGAGTTCCCCAGGGGTCAACACTCGGTCCATTGTTGTTCTTAGTATATACAGCTGATCTGTCTTCATCGCTACATCACTGTCTTTCCCATATGTATGCTGATGACTCACAGCTTTATATATCTTTCCATAAAGATACCTTGAAAGAGGCTAACTATTTACTCAATAAAGACCTAGAACACATATCCCGCTACGCTGACAATAATTCATTAGTGCTAAATACTAAAAAAACACCGGCCATCATTTTTGGACCAGTTAATGATAGGAAACAAGTGGTTGATAAGTTAAACCTCATGCTCTATGGTGATAGTATTAAAATCCAAAACTCAGTTGTGAATCTCGGTATATTACTTGATTATAAGTTACGTTACGTATGTAAATAATCTAATTAAGCGTTCATATATAATTTTACGCAAGTTTTATTTAAATAAAGATATTTTAAGTAATAATCATCGTGTGCTATTGTGCGAATCATTAATTTTGTCTCTGTTTAATTATTGTGATGTTGTATATGGTCCTTGTTTAGATTACAATAGTTCCCTACGCATTCAGAAGATCCAAAATGCTTGTCTAAGATTTGTTTACGGTTTACGAAAGTATGACCATATTTCTAATTTTTTGCGAGAATCAGGTTGTCTGAATATGGTTAACAGGCGTAAGTTACACCTTGCAGTTTATACACATTGCGCTCTAACCTCGCCCACAACTCCATAATATATAAAGTCTTTACTAAAACCGCGTCGTTATTACCACTATATTAACTTACGATCACACGATCTATTGCATGTTGAGCATCACACGTCCACCTTCTACCAAAGATCATGCCATTATTTGGCTGTTGCATTACACAATTCTATCGATGCTTCTCTAAAGAATAAATCAGTATACGGTTTCAAGAGATACTACAAAAATATCTGATTAACCTACAATGATCTTACGCTTAATTCATATATTTACTTATTCAGTACTGGATATAGAAAGTATGAACACATAAATTCAGTCAACTGTGTGCTGCTGCTTGTTACGTTTGATGCTTGCTGTCTGTTACTATAATATTACTTCAGGTTAAGTGGAAGAAGTCTGTGACTGAACTTCGCCTGCACGATTTTGTATGTTTTTTTCTCATTCACTTTGTATATGTTAGTTTAGATAAATAAAGACGATAAATAAATAAATAAATAAAATTTTCAGAATCGCTTACGGTGGAAGAGCTTTTCGATTGAAATAGGGTGCAGGAGGTGTGTTTCTACCATTATAAATACACTAGAAGACGTGGTAGGGCTCTCTTACTTCACTGAGCTCTTACTTCGCGTAGCTCATACTTGGCTTACTTCTACGGTAACATTCAAGTGTAAAATTTTATAAATCGGTGATAGTGCAGTCCGTCTTAAGTTAATTAAAAGTGTGACAGCACGAGTGGGTGCTATATTGTAAACGGTCCTGTAAGTATATACAAAGAACGAACGGAGGATGTTACTGAGGTAAGCGTGCCTAGAAATTTTCAGAACGAGGATGCTGGGTGTTTGGTAGATACAGAAGGTGATTAATTTGTTTTGGACAATTATATGGATAGAAACATTGAAGGCGTCTGCAGAGAATTGGATAGCGATTGGAGTTTGATGTACATATAGCAGAGAGGTGATGGAATGCTACGATGAGGTTTTGAGTGGACAACATCTTCAGAGGTGATGGTGCGGGAAGGATTATTCCAGGCAACGAAATTAGTTCTATTGTTATTGCTTGAACATTTTGTGCTGTTATTTTGTGCTAGAGTGATTTGACACTTTGGGTGTGTATTTTATGTACATAAAAGCTAATTTGAAGAGTATATGAAAAGGACAATTTGTATTTATTATTTAAAGGTGTAAATAAATGACGTAAAAATTTGATGTAAAGAGTAAACGGGTCGTTAGGGTTGTTGAAAACAAAGATGCGATTTATTTATGCATTTAGAGTAACAGGGTTTATACTGAGCTCACGATAGACCAGACTAAATTTCAATTTAGGGTTTCAAGATAGGCCCATCTACTTATATAAAAAAAATTGTTGAAATAAATTAAAGTCATGAAATTTAAAAGGATTTAATGATTGAGATTGTAATATTTTATGAAGCTGTATATCCGAATTTGTAAATATTGAGCTGGAGATTTAAAAATTTTGATTTGTATGAATAAAAGGTTGTATGTTTCGTTGAATTATTTGAGTGGTAATTTTATTTGGTGGTGTAAGTGAGAAAGAAAAAAACTTAGGATGGTTAGTATCGCTGAAGAAGCAGATTGTAGAGCTAGCCGTGGTATGCTGAAATGAACGAGGCGTTCCAGAGATATTGGAATATTTTTTTTATTTTCAGGAAAAATATTCATGGAACTTTCGCAGGGGCATAATCCAGAGATATCCACTGCACTTTTATAACAGCCCAACGCCGGGGCTCGATTTAAGAGCATTATCTACTGCATATATATATATATATATATATAATATTAATTTTCTTGACCAATTATACTTTATATAATAAGGGTTTTTTTGTGTTTTGGGATATTTTAGGTCAAATAAAACAATCGTCTTTAAATTCCTCTAATTACTTGACGTTTGATTGGGTTTCTGACCTTAATGTAGTATAGAAATATTTAAATTAGAAATTTTACTAGTAAAATCATATGTCATAGTCTATTTCTAATTTAAATATTTCTATACTCGAAGTCAAACGTCAAGTAATTAGAGGAATTTAAAGACGATTGTTTTATTTGACCTAAAATATCCCAAAACACAAAAAAAAAAAAAAAAAAAAAACCCTTATATATATATATATATATATATATATATATATATATATATATAAATAATTTAATTTATTGGGGATTGCAGCAATTAAGAAAGTCTAATCTTTTTTTTTAACTCAAGCTTTCGAGATTTTATTTTTCTCTTCTTCAGGAGTAAGAATGTGAGGTTTGAGTTAAATTTAAAATATTAATTTTAAATTACAAAAATATGTTTCAGAATTTTGAAGATTATACAGGGTGCCCACAATCTATCTCCGTATATGGGTAACTTTTTTATTATAGAAGATACAATATTTGTTAAATTAGCAAAGTTGAAGAGAAATTTACGAGTAGTATTATGCTTTTTTGAAAACTCACCTAGATGCTAAACTTTTTTAGATATTTGAAAAAAACTGAAATTTGCCATTTTCTTCAAACGCTAATAGCTTTTTAACGGTTTAACCTATAGAGAAAATAAAAACTGTTTGTAAGGTAACTTTTTACGTAGAATTCAATAGCGTATATGACAATTTTAATTGGAAATGGGTTTTCAAGCTACAAACATAACCTCACTTTTTTTAAATGGAAACCATAGTTCAATATAACCCAAATGGAAAGGTTTTTCTTTTCTGATTACCCTGATGTAAGGGTTGATGTACTTATTTTCAGTAGTTTCTTCATAATAAAGAAAAACGATTTATTTATTTGCGGACATCAAGGAGTCCATGGATACATATTACAAACAAACAAAATGTGTAAAATCAATAATGGAAACACAAGTTTATTGTAACTAAATTTATTATAAACTAAGAAAAATAAAATACTTAAAAATAAACTATCCATACAATACAAATAACTTAATCAAAGGAAACAAAATTAATTAATGCGAATATGCCCACTCCTACATTAACATATGCTCAAAATGACCTCCATTAGCTTGCAAACACATTTCGCACCTTTTAATTAGGTTTTGGTGCACCTTATTTAACGTTTGTGGTTTTATACTTGTAATAGCTGCTGTAATACTATCTTTGAGTTGCTCAATGTTATTGGATTTTTTAGCATACACTACATCCTTTACAGTACCCCAAAAAAAAAATCCAGTGGCGATAGTTCTGGTGATCTTGCCGGCCATGGAACAGGACCTGCATTGCCAATCCAATTTGGAAAACTATTATCAAGATATTCAGAAACGGCTTGAGCATTGTGAGCAGGAACACCGTCATGCTGAAAATATTTTAAGTTTTGCAGTAAATGAAGTGGCAAATTATCGAGCATTTCTTGCAATTCGTTTTGTAGAAAATTCAAATAGTGTACACCATTTAAATTATAATTATAGAAGAAAAGCCCAAGTATTTTATTACCAAAAATGGCACACCACACATTTATCGAAAATTGATGTTGATCCCGCCTTTCTTCTGTTAAATGGGGATTTTCCTGACTCCAGTAGACTGTATTTTTTCTGTTAAACATGCCTTTGTTAGTAAATTTTGCTTCGTCGGTAATATAATAGTGTGACTAAAACCAGGATTATTATTTGTTTCATTAAGAAACCACCTACAAAACTGTTGTCTTCTCTCACAATCCCCATGATACAGTGTATTGCTAACATGGGTTTTGTATGGTTTGTAGCGGTTTTGTTTTAAAATTAGGCGAGCTTTTTCTGTAGAAGTAGCGCACTCAATTGCAGTTTCTCGGGTGGACGCTGTTGGCTTAAAATTTATGTAGGCTAACACACGTTCTTCATCATCAGTTTTGAATTTTCTTTTATCAGTACTGGGTTTTGTAAAAGCACCAAACCTTTTAAATTGTTTTCTAATTTAGAAAACAATCGTTTATCTGGCTGCCTTCTTTCCAAATATCTTTCATAATACATATCACCAGCAGCATCACAATTTCTGTTACAGGCATAGTAACCAAAGAGCATGCCATTTTTTCGTGTTTGTATACATTCTCTATTATAATCAAATAAATTTAAAAGTCTTCTACACAAAATTTGCAACCCAGAGCAAATAAACACTTTAACTAATAATATCTGACAAATGCCAGTTGTTTTTGTTTATTTAAAATATGTATCCATGGACTCCTTGATGCCCGCAAATAAATAAATCGTTTTTCTTTATTATGAAGAAACTACTGAAAATAAGTACATCAACCCTTACATCAGGGTAATCAGAAAAGAAAAACCTTTCCATTTGGGTTATATTGAACTATGGTTTCCATTTAAAAAGTGAGGTTATGTTTGTAGCTTGAAAACCCATTTCCAATTAAAATTGTCATATACGCTATTGAATTCTACGTAAAAGTTACCTTACAAGCAGTTTTATTTTCTCTATAGGTTAAACCGTTAAAAGTTATTAGCGTTTGAAGAAAATGGCAAATTTCAGTTTTTTCAAATATCTAAAAAGTTGAGCATCTAGGTGAGTTTTCAAAAAGCATAATACTACTCGTAAATTTCTCTTCAACTTTGCTAATTTAACCAACATTGTATCTTCTCTAATAAAAAGTTACCCATATACGGAGATAGATTGTGGGCACCCTGTATATACAGGGTGAGTTTTAGTGTGTGAGTCGATAACTCCGTTATTATAAAAGCTACGTAAACCAAATTTGGAGGCATATTAGGCATGCCCAAAGTGCACATTTAAAAATATTTGGAAGCATACAGGGTGTTTCATAATTCAGGGCATATTAAACTTATATTTTTAAATGGAACACCCTATATATTATTACATTTTGAAAAGCTGATAAAGAGCTTTAATTTGATATGAAATTATATCTGTCTATTCCTTTTAGTTTTGAGATATTCAACTGTTTTAGAAAAAATGACCCCAATTGGATACATTGTCACTGCACTAATACACAACTTATGTTAATTTTCAAGATGCAGAAAATTTTACCATATACCATAGTATAGTTGTAAATATCACTTTTTGAAATTTCTTCTCAGTATACAGGGTGTGTCAGGTTTCAAAATGCAATTTTAAATTTTTTTTAAATGGCACCTACCAATTTTATTGCTACAATGGATAGTTCATTAAGTGTCCTTTCATTTTGTTAAGCATTCCCTATACCTAAATCCATTACTTTCTGAGATATTTTGATTTTCTTCAAATTTTATTAATGTTTTTATTTACATAACTAAAAATAACTTACTATTGGAGAATATTATAAAACAATTAATACATTTTGATTAACAATCAACTACAGTTATCCAATAACAATTTTTACTAAAGATATAACAACCTACAATAATACGCTATCAACAGAATTCTGCCAGATCAACAATATGCATTTTATAGAAAATGTTCAAACAGGAAATCAGGCAGGCTTTGAAAAAAATAACTATTACATGTAAAGTGTCATTTAGGTTTATTAATTGTAGTGTGTTGTCATTTAACAGGATATTTCTCTTGGTATATTCTTGATGCAAGTAGGAAATCTTTTAAACTTGCTCTCAATACCCAAATCGTATTTATTTGTTCTTCCACTGTAAAATTCATTTTGAAAACTCCTTCAAAGATTACATTTAAAACATAACTGATAATGTGTTAAATGAGAACACACTACAATTAATAAACTTAAATGGCACTTTACATGTAATAGTTATTTTTTTCAAAGCCTGCCTGATTTCCTGTTTGAACATTTTCTATAAAATGCATATTGTTGATCTGGCAGAATTCTGTTGATAGCGTATTATTGTAGGTTGTTATATCTTTAGTGAAAATTGTTATTGGATAACTGTAGTTGATTGTTAATCAAAATGTATTAATTGTTTTATAATATTCTCCAATAGTAAGTTATTTTTAGTTATGTAAATTAAAAACATTCATAAAATTTGAAGAAAATCAAAAATATCTCAGAAAGTAATGGATTTAGGTATAGGAATGCTTAACAAAATGAAAGGAAACTTAATGAACTATCCATTGTAGCAATAAAATTGCTAGGGTGCCATTTAAAAAATTTAAAATTGCATTTTGCGAAACCTGACACACCCTGTATACTGTGAAGAAATTTCAAAAGTGATATTTACAAATATACTATGGTATATGGTAAAATTTTCTGCATCTTGAAAATTAACATAAGTTGTGTATTAGTGCCGTGACAATGTATCCAATTGGGGTCATTTTTCTAAAACAGTTGAATATCTCAAAACTAAAAGGAATAGACAGATATAATTTCATATCAAATTAAAGCTCTTTTTATCAGCTTTTCAAAATGTAATAATATATAGGGTGTTCCATTTAAAAAAATATAAGTTTAATATGCCCTGGAATTATGAAACACCCTGTATGCTTCCAAATATTTTTAAATGTGCACTTTAGGCATGCCTAATATGCCTCCAAATTTGGTTTACGTAGCTTTTATAATAACGGAGTTATCGACCGTTGCCACACTAAAACTCACCCTGTATATATATATATATATATATATATATATATATATATATATATATGGATATATATGGAAAGATAAAAAATACAACGTTTCATTAAAATCAGAGGTGGTGAGTATCATGATCTAGATGACTTGATGTGGAGTGATGATAAACCATTTTCATCTATAGTCGAGCCAAAAAAGGGTTTGCCAGTTTATGCTGCAAGCAGGTTGGAGCAATATGAATTATTTTTGTCAGGAAACAACTTTGAAATAAAATATATTACATCTCAAGCAAATTATACTGCAGATTGTTTATCCAGAGAATCATTAATTATAAACGAAGCCATAACTAAAGACGATGAAATCAATTATGTAGGAACATACTTGAAACATTTTCAAGACGACGAATTACCAGTAAATTTTAATGATGTTCAAAAAAAGACTAAAAGATCAAAAATAAAGCAGTCTTAAAAAGTTACTTTGGTCTGGCTAGACAATATAGACTTGGAACTAAAATGGTATAGTCAAAGGCAAAATGAGCTAACTGTTGCACAGGGAATACTAATGTGGGGACATGGTCATTATATCAAGTCTTAAAAAGGATCGTCTTAGAGGAAATTATCTACGGACACTTAGGGATAGTTAAAATAAAATCAATGGCATGTTCATACTGTAACTGGGCATCCATTGATAAAGACATAGAAAGCCTTGCTAGCAGCTGCACAGTGTGTCTCATCGAAAAGAATAACATGAGAAAAAGTCAGTGGGAATATCTTAGAATGCTGTGGAAAAGATTACATTTAGATTTCCTAGGACAATTTCATTCAAGGTTATATTTAATTGTTGTTGATACACATAGTACATGGCTAGAGGTAGAGGAAGTTCCCCTACATTTGATTTTTCTAATGCTCCATCTGACGGTACTACATTGGCCAGGAAGTGAGTTTTTTTACCTGGAAATTTTGAATTTTGCAAGCAAGGTAGGATCTTCAATGTGCGTGATAACACACACATGGGACTTCCATTTTATCTCTCATCCGAACGAGGGCGTATTTTTGTGAAAAATGCTCGCCTAACATTTTTCAAGCAAACCGTGTCGGGATTCGAACCTGGGGCCTTGAGCATAGTAGTCACATGCAAACCACTATGCCACGAAGTCGCCCTGGAGGAAGTTCCTCTGACCGCAATAAAACATACTATTAACAAATTGAGGCCAGTGCATGTCAGCTTTGGGTTGCTGGAGCACACCATGTCTGATAATGAGCCTCCATTAAGTTGCTTCGAGTTCGGATAATTCTTAAAATCGAATACTATTAAGAATACTTTTAGGCTACCCTATCATTTTACAACTAACAGCCATAATTAAAATTCTGTAAAAACTGTCAAAAGAAGATTAAAATATGCAATATTAAACAGAGACTGAATAGAGTTAAGGTTAAACAATTTTCTATAGGCATATATAACTATTAACACAAGTCCAGCGATGCTTATGTTAAATAACAATTCTGGAGATTTATTGTTGTTTAATTATAAGAAAACGATAAATGAGCAACCGGGTGAGGCTGAGATGATAATCAGTTGACTTCAATTTCCTAAAACCAACACTAAAAGTGCAACTACACCGATAGTAGTTAGAGAACAAAAACAAATCCCAGGCTAAATTTATAAATAAATAAACACTTATAACACTACGAGTTCTATGTTCTATTTTCCTTATAGTTATAAATAACGTTTAAGTTTTTCGGTACTATTACATACTAGACGTGTTACTGATAGGTTTATTTTAGAGCTCACATTGTATTTACATATGTTTGAAAGTAGGCTGAGAGGAATTGTGATGCATTAACCTCTAATTACAATAATTATATTGAAGTGTTGATACCGTTGTTGAATGTATTTTATTTACTGTATTATGAAGTAATAATTTGTTCATTACAGAAAGGTACAGCGCACAAGCAATCCGTATGTTCAGATGTTTTGTTGCGATTTATTGTTTTGCAGTCAGTATGTTAATGGGTATGTTAATAACGAGATGGTGAACAAAACACATAAGAATCAGTCGGGTGTACAATATCAGTAAAACCAATTCAAGCAAATAAGTAGTTATTTTTTCTTACTTAATTCGAGTTACACTGACGTTGGCATAATTAGATAAAATCACACAACAAATACTCTACAATTATTATTACGTTACGTTTGTTGTTCTACTGTTAAATAATAATATAATTTTATCTATTTTCATAATACCTAAATATATCATTTGTTTGTTTTTTACACGTAATCAGCAAAATGTGTATAAAAATGATGTAAAATTTATCACCGCCTAATTAAAAGAAAACGTACAGCCTGTTTTTATGTTGCTTTTTTATAATTAGAACTATCTTCTAGCCTGAAATTTGCTTCCTGGTTTACCAAACCAAAAATTTTTACGATCTGGCCGTTTACCAAGAAAAAATTGCCAATCCTTGATTTAAAACAAAAACCTAATTTTTATTTAATTTTGCTTGGTGAATAGCTCGATCCAGTTAAAGCAATACACATACCACTTCAGATATACATGCATATACTGCATAATGACAACTTTTACGACAGATTTTTGCAAACGGTTCATAACACAAACAACTTTTTTAAATTAAACATAAATTTTTGTGACATTACATGTATAACAAAAGTCTGTAGACAACCAAGTTGTTTTCTACAAATAAAAATTCACTAAAACCTGTGACTATCAAATCATAACTTAGCAAAAATAACAAATACCAAATGCATATTGAAAATACTTTAAAAATTTTCATACTTCTACAAACCTTTATATAATCCTTCAGTATTGTCTTTTTTCAATCGACTGTAGTATTCCCGTTTAGAAAGATTTGTTTGAACTGCGTCGTTAATTTCAATGCCTATATTAGAAACGGATTTGGGCTTCTCTATTAACATAGGACACTTTTTTACTAGTTGTTGTAATGGCAATTTGATATTGTCCATAGCATCTGTAAATGGAACAAGAAATCCCCATCCTAATCCTTGAATGTAATGTAATGGATAACCTTCCCATGTTAATCCTAATAGTTTAGGCGTTATCCTCATTGCGGTACTAACTGAATGAGGGCCTGGTATCCAATCAGGAGAAGAAGAATGCTTACTGCATAATTTCCTGTACCAATTAGGATAGCCCGGAAGTAGAGATTCAACAGCTGGTAAAAAATGAGCAGTATTTTCAAGGTATTTAAATTTCTTTTCGAGAAAATTAGAATCATCGTCACTTTCAGATATTTCCACTTTATCGTTTGTTTGATTTTTGAACGTTTTTGGTATGGATTTTTTAAGTTTAATATGTTTAACATCCCAATCCTGATCCCACATCCAAATGTCTTCTTTATATTTATCATCATGTAAAAGTTGACAGGCTTGATTAGCTCGTCTAGCTAAAATAAAATGTGCTTCATTATTCATGTCATTAAAGGTTTCATCTGAATCATTAATGTATCGTTCCCAATTTAAATTAACTGGAAGATATGCAGTGCTTAATTCCAACATACCAGCAAACGTTACAGGATGTGGAAATCGGTCCAAAAACATAGGAAACAAACATTTTAGAACAGCATGTGTGGCTAAAACATCATGACTACAATATTTCATTACATTCTGAAATTCCCTATTAATATCAGTTAAAGATCCTTCAACAAATACATTACGGGTTTCTTTATTAATTTCTTCGCCACAATAAAGTTTATATACTTCACTTAAACTATTCAAACTGCTTAAAGTCATCCAAGGTTCTTCTTTCTCATCTGCATCGCCTGATTTTAGAACTGCACGTTGGTAACTAGTCATTCCACTGACGCATATATGGAGAGACATTGTATCGATAAATCTAGTACCAGTTCGTTCAATCCAATATTGTTCCTTAATTCTGGCACGGTCATAAGAAACATTATGACCAACAACAACTTTTGGAGATAAATACTTCATATCCAAGTTATATCCATGGTCATTTATAGAACTTTCTAATGGTATAAGTGATTCTTGTAAATAATAATGATTTGTAATAGGTTTACTAACAGTGTCTATTACAGCCTGACTCACCCAACCATACCATGCTTTATTACTAACAGCCGTAGCTATTGTAGGTGCTTTACCAACTTTCATACATACCTCAACGTCAAATACAAAAGCATCTTCAAGGGGATAAGGGACAGATTCTGGATCTATTGTTGGAGCATAGCGTGTCCATCCTGCTTGCATTTTCCACTCGCTAGGAACTGGTGGTATATGTTTTATAAGTTGTAATACAAGTTGTCGATATGGTTTTGCCTGTTCTTCACCAATAATTTGAAAGTGTTGTAATAAATCCTCACCATACAACGGTGGCATTTTAAAATCAACATCTTGCAAGCACTGTAATTCCTTTTCTTTAAGCATGCCATGTTGATATAAATCGTTTCTACACTGTTTAATAATAGTAGGTTCTAGTTTAAAAGATGCACTGTTTTTAAATACTTGATTATATATCTTCCTAGACAGCATTTGTATTTCGAAGTCATTGATACGTTGGCTAATACTAACTTCTGCATGAGGCGATATAACAGAATTTAAGTTATTGAGGATTTCATCATGATCACTGTGATTAGACTTTGATTTATTTGTAGCACTTGGAATAAGAAATCGTTTAGTATGGCGAGGAATAAAATCTTTTGAATGTAAATAACACGATGTGTGAAATTGTCTTACAATTTTGTTGGGTAACATTATACATTACTAAATCTACAAAACTCATAAACACATTACGGTCTATAAATAGAGGTTATGGTCACATCTCTATAATATTACTGAAGTAACAATTGTGAACATTTTTTAAGTTATACTTACCTTAAATTTTAATTTAGTACAAACACAAAAAAAATGTTTAAAACTATATAATAGAATTAAACTCAAAGAAAACACAATTAAGGGATTTGCTGGTAGTGGTTATTCGTACGTTCACTAGAGTTATAAAAAGAAACTATTTTCTAGATTCGACTAATAAACGAAAAACTAATAGGAAAACGTGATTTTATTTGTTGAATAAACAAATTCCAAAAGTTGCAACGCAAGATAGTCTTGGTAGTTTTAATGTATTAGCCAGAAATAATTTAGTGATATGTTGCGTAATTAGTATACTACTTTTTCTATTGCACTAACCTGAAACGAAATATGTGCTAATTTGATACTGTAGTATCTGCAAGGAATTTAACTTCTAGACTAGCCCTCTCACTAATCCAATCACGCCAAAAAATGTCTTATGGAAAGTAACCGATGAACAATAAGATACAATTACTCTTTATTACTTTCTCTCTCACTCTCTCTCTCTCTCTCTCTCACACACACACAGAGATATATATATATATATATATATATATATATATATATATATATATATATTGCTGTGATGCGCCCTATTTTATTTTAACCCCCTATGTTGGGCGTCAAATTTATTGCTATGAAATAAATTTATTAAGCCCCTACGGTGGGTGTCATATAATTGCTGTGATATGCCCTCTATTATATGAAATATTAATTTTAAGGTTTTTACCCCGACTAGCTTACTGAATAAATCTTATTGAATCAAATAAAGCAATTCTAGAACACACAATATAATAATTGATAATATTTACAACACTCAAAATTTTCCTATTTGTACAAAATATCTACATATACCAGATTTATGCTTTTCTGAAAGCCAGCAAAAATATCTTTTAATTATATTCAGGGACCTCCGAACGTTTCAAGCTACCTTCCTCTGTTTTTATATTATTTAAGTGACCTTTTTGACGACTCTTACAAATATACAATGCTTAGCAAATATTAAATTGAAAAAAGTTTTTCAATAATACTGTGTAATAAAAATTGCTAAGCTGGAATGGGTTCTGGAATTCTATCCTAGTCTATGATCTGCATCCCCTTGCTGTGTCCGCTTTGCTTATTGGTATGCCGTCTCCATATAAGAATCGCCTCCCATAAATCGCTTCCAATTAAAATCATATCAAATTACAGTACATCCATAATTAAATGTTCCAAATTAGAATATGTCCAAATTAAAATATGTCCAAATTAAAATATCCAACATCTCAAATTGGAAAATTAGAATATCACCAAAATTAAACGTCCCAAATCGGAATATGTCCAGATTAAAATATCACCAAAATTAGAAGCCGTCTATTTATAGATCGCCTTATATTTTGTTGCACAAAATTCTCGCACTTTTAAATCTCATTTCTTTTAATTTTTATTTTACTAATTGCGTGAGTTTTTTACACCCTCGAACATAGTTGTTGCTTAGTTAAATTAAGACTAAAATGTTGTTCAGTTTCTATCGTATATATAAGCCCTTTCTCCAATTGTTTTGATTGGCGTATTTACAATCTAGGCAGGTACTTTTGCCTTATCTGGCAAAACTCGGAATTTTTACAAATTACCTAGTAAATCTTTGACGAATGCCCTGTTTATTACGTCCGCATTCAGCATATTGCAGTATTGCCCTAGGATTTCCAACTTTTGGCTTTACACTAACTTACGTATTCGATGTTTGTTAATTTATCATATAATTGAACCGTCTGGTGTTTATTTGTTTTCCAGAGAATATTGGTTTTCTGGACAAATGTGTTCTTCTCTAGTCACGTAACGATTTTCTAATAATGAATTATTTAGGATGCGTTTACTTTGATATTTTCGACGCAATGGTTAAATATTTGCAATGCCAATTTATTTATGTTTCCCCGTAATTTAATTTTGATGCAATTTATTGAGTTTTAACACCTTATCTTTACGGTGGCGTAATTGGTAAACGCATGGTTCCAGCAAAACCAAGATACAGCTTCAAGTCCTGTCCAAGACCTTATATCGAAGCTTGAAAGGAGATATAGAGACGCTTACCTTCAACAGGTTTACCATGCACAAGGTAAGAATCGCTCGCAAAAGACAAATGAAGACCTGCAAGAATTTGAATCTGACATTGTCAGATTAGTTAGATTGGCATACCCAACGATACCAGATAACTTCCTCGAACAATTGGCTGTTCAAACATTTGCGGATGGCGTTAGAGACACTGAAATACAGGAAGCGCTAATATTAGCACGGTCAAAATTTTTAGATGACGCACTGACTCAAGAACTCGAATTTGATGCAGCTAAGCAAACATCACGCAGGATGAGTCACAAAGTTCGGTCTGCCTTAGAAGAACCTGGTCAATCGCAGAACCGCACAGAACAAATGATCAACTGTGTGTTTGAAATACAAAAGGCGGAAAGGTTGGAAAGACAATGACTGCGGAGATGGCGTCTGCGATGCTGGAGCTCCGGTGAAGTTGGTCATATACAGAGACGCTACACTCAACCAAAAAAACAATCGGTTGAGCAGCTGGAAAAACTAAAGCAAGTCGACGTAAGGGGACAAACGTCAACAGCACAACGTAGTGCCCCAAAGGTTATCATCCGTGCTACATTTATATCGATGGTAGAATTAATGGTAGGGTTGTCTAATTACTCGTGGATAGAGGAGCGACAAGGACTATTGTAAGACAAGATTTGGTTGGTCGTGGAAAAGTGCTACCTGCATCGATATGTCTTCGAACGGCAAGTGTTGAGAAGATTTCTACTCACGGAGAGACTGCCATTACGTTAGCAATTAGAGTCAAACTAATTAATCATCGGGTGTTGGTAGCTGAAATTACAGACGAAGTGATCTTGGGAATGGATCTCATGAGAGAATATGGGTTTCATGTGAACATGAAAGAAAATATGCTTCGGATAGATGATGATGAGATTCCATTTCAAGGGACGAGTAACCAGACGATGTAAGTTCGAATGATTTGTGATATGAAAATACCCAAGAAGGCGAAAATGATAGTAATGGGATGATGTTAGGAAGTGAATTGCGGTTACCATGTGATCTCCAGTTTAGATTTAAACCTGGAGAAGAGATTGCAGGTGAAGATTACGTTAGTAAGCTTCGTGAAAGGTCAAATAGCATTCACGAAAACGTCCAAAAAAATATCCAAGCAGCAAGCGATCGAATGAAATCACAACATGACACGAGAGCACAAGAAGGTGGTTACCAACCTGGAGATTTAGTGTGGTTGTACAATCCACAAAGAAAGTGTGGATTGTCGCCAAAATTAAAAGACAATGGGAAGGCCCGTACGAAGTGTTAAAAAGAATTAATGATGTAGTGTACCGGATCAGAAGATCTCCCCGTGGTAAACCGATAGTGGTGCACTTTGACCGTTTAACAACCTATGCTGGCAACAATCAGGAAGACTCAAATAATAAGAATGGTGTTCGACGAGTTATTAATCATGAGCCAAACGTAGATTTTGAGAGATTCATGGCGGCGTATGGTGGTTCCGCTAAGGCGAGACTTGGCGTTGTTGTTGATAAACAGCAAGATTTGTTTAGAGCACCAGAAGAGTATTCCCTTGCACACTGCGTAGCTCAAGATCTGAAAATGTGAAAAAGAATAGCTGTCGTTTTTAATAAAAAGTTTGGATGTGTGGATGAATTAGTACAACACCAGCTAACTGTAGGAAAACCTTTGGTTCTTCAGGATAAAAATCGTTATGTTTACTATCTGGTCACCAAAAATTCTTCATGGCAGAGACCTAGTTATGGACATCTATGTGAGACTTTGCTGAATCTTTAGGCTCAGATGATGGAAAATGGAGTAACGAGACTAGTGGTGCCCAAGCTAAGCTGTGGACTGGATCGTTTAGATTGGAGAATAGTCCGAAATATGTTAGAAGTAATTTTCCAGGGAACGAACGTCCAGGTCCTTGTTTGTTGTTATCAATCGGTTGCCTACCAAGATCAAAAAAGAGTGTTGACTGTTATTTCCAACGACGTGGTGAATGCACCATAGGAGATAGCTGCCGATTTCGTCATCAGTCATCGAATTGGCGTCAAAATGTATTTACGGTTACGAGACGTAACGGTTTTTAAGAGGAGGCAGTGTTACGAGCTACTATTAGGCAACCCGTCAAACACACAAGCGCCGTAAGCAATGTATATACTACAGAAGCCTATAATTTTCTAGCATATACCGGAGTATGAGTAATGTATTTAATTATAGAGTATATATAAGATCGGTGATTAATGTAGGAGTTAGTTTATATCAGAATGTCGTATATAAATCATCTCGTATATAGTTAGTTGTTCATTACGTTGTAAAGTCCTTTAGTAAATATAAATTTGTATTATGTGAACGTGTCTATTGTACCGACAGCTTGTAGAATACATAGCCAAATAGGCAATAAATAAATAGTAGTGTTAGTCTTGTTAATAGACCTATGGTTAAGAATTTAGTTTAAAAAGATATTAGTGCTTGTAAATAGCATTAGCGTGATAGTGCTTCATTGTTAATTGGACTAAAAAACATCAATAAATAAGGCATATACCGTTAATTAAACTTGAGAATAGTAGGTAGTAAAGACTTTTGTTACTACTTGTTTTAAATTAGTGAAACGCGTAATAGTAGCCCGCTACAGTATCAATAATATTACTAATCCAAAAGAACAGCTCAACGAAGCGTTACAAAGACTAATAACAGCGAAAATAATATGTGGTCTAAATTTTGATAGACAAATGTCTGAGAAAGATTTTTACATCACACCAACAAATGTGATTACATTAACAATGTCGCAATATTTAGAAATACTATTTGTATAGAAAAAATAATTATTGGAGTTTTGGAAAAGAAATAAGGCCACTTTGCTAGAAATGCATCAAATTGCAATGTGGTTCGTTGTACACCAGTCCTATCAGAATTAATTTTTTTTCTAAAAGTAGTCAACTGACAAACTTGATGAGCAATCTAGTAATTCTAAAAGTCGTTTTCAAACATTTTTTTAAGTTTTTGTTTCTTTTAATCAATTGATTAATTTCTTTATTTAAAAATTCAAAAAATTTTTGTATAAAATATTACCACTTTGTAGGTATATATTTACAATGTTTTAATTATAGCACTGCAGTTTACTATTTGGGGCTAAAAATAAAGATATTGGAGTTAGATTTTGCTATTTTTAAGCAATAACAATGTAGTAAAATATAACCAAGATTTAATTAGGCATGTTTGCCATTGATTGCAATTAGACTGAAATTGTAATGAATTAGCGTTGATGTTAATGGTTGCAGTGAAATTTTTGCTTATGATTTATATATGGTCACAAAAGTTTCAAAAATCATGCTTCTTGATAAGCTGAACCTGCATAATAAATAATCTAAAGAAATTGTACTAAAAACAGTAGCTACTTGGATGTTGAATTAATTTTGGAATAAAAGGTATTCTTTACGAATTATGTTGTATGGTTTTTGATTCATGGAACATTCTGAGATACAGAACCTTGCGTTCTGTTTGGTTAAATTTAGATATTAGATTTTGAATTAAAAATGAGTTGTTTGAAGTTTTTAATGCATTACATTACAAATTATAAGCCGCTACAGGACTATAATAACAAATATAGAACGTATAAAAATTTTTTTCAAATGGTTAACCAGTGCAGGTGTTCTAATAAATAAAATTTTATTAGTTATGGAAAATGTACATTTCATAATAAAATGTGCAATAAATATGCGTTATATTTATTTCATACTTTTGTTGAATTAAGATTTGCAGATTTCCATTGTTTAGTGTTACTTTAGCACAGATGCAACTGGACAAGTAAATATTATCCATACAATTCACATGTTACTCTCCCGTAACGTACCTATCTATTTATAAATGTGAAATTTATCGAAAGCTGTATAAAGTATATACAAGGGTTGCTTTTAGTTGAAATATTAGGCGCTTTCCTTTCACAACTTAGTAAAAAGAATTATCGTACATGAAAGTGAAGTAGCTTAGCTAACCTAACTTGTTTAAATGGAATGTACTTCCGGCAAAATACTGAACTCATCAAATTAACCTCACATTTGCAGCTGTATACAACTGGGTGCTTTATGGTATTATCAGGGCGTATGTAAATTGCATAGGACATGCCGCTTTCGGTAGTGAATCGTTAAATAATTGAAATTCAAAATTAATATAATTACTTTTTACTACTATACTCCAATCAACGCTATAACGAAAGATCACTTTACAAACTATAGGGGGTTTCTTTTCACCACTTTATTACGATATTCTTACCTAACCTAAGTTGTACTTAGTTATTTCGTATGTTTTTTTCGCGTGCCTAGTAGTTCAAATAGCTCAGATCCCCCCCTAACGATCGTAAGTGTACTTACAAACTGTCATACATTTAAGTAAAATGGATTGTTTATGAGGTGATCTTTCGTTATAGCCTTGATTGAAGTATAATAGTAAATAGTTATTATATTATTATAATATATTATACAACAGGGTTGTATACTGTCTCCCTTGATTTTTAATGTTTATATTGAGGAAGCTTTAAACTTAGCTAGAGAGAGAAAAGAGATAGGTATTAGTGTACAGGGAGAGAAAATAGACATGTTACGTTTTGCAGATGATATAGCCATTATAGCAGAGTCTAGAAAAGAGTTAGGAGAGTTTTTAAATATTTTAGATGAGATACTACAGAGTAACTATAGTATGAGAATTAACTCAGGAAAGACAACGATAATGACAAGTGAGTTACAGCCTAGTTCTAAACCAAAATTAAAAATAGGTAATACCGAGTTAGAGGAGGTAGATGAATTTTGCTATTTAGGTAGTATAATTACAAAGGATGGACGTAGCAGAAGGGATATAGTAGCTAGAATAGCTCAAGCTAGAAAAATGTTTTTAAAAAAGAAAAACTTACTAATAGCTAATAGTATTAGTTTAGATAATTGAAAAAGTTTCTTAAAGTCGTACGTATGGAGCGTTCTACTATACGGTAGTGAGACTTGGGCAATTAAAGAAGTAGATAAGAAAAAGATAGAAGCTTTTAAAACTTGGTGTTATAGGAGAATGTTAAAGACTAGTTGGACAGATAGAGTAACAAACGAGGAAGTTTATAGAAGGATAGGTGAGGAACCCTGTATGTGAAAACAATTGAAGGTCAGGAGAGATAAAATGATAGAGCACCAGTTAAGACATGAGAGACTATTTAGTAAAGTCTTAGATTATAGACTACCAAATAAAACTAGAGTAGGAAGGCCTAGACAAAGCTATATTAGTCAAATTATTAGAGATTTAGGTTGTGAAAGGTATGTAGACCTTTTTAGACTAGCTCAGAATAGAAAAAAATTTAGAGCTGCGTCAAACCGACTTTAAGTAAGTTCGAAAACAAAACAAAAAAAAAATCAGTTAACTAAATGTCACCATGACATAACTCACAATTAGTTAACGGTCTGGCATGTTGGCAGCGATTCGTTGCTTAAACCTTACCATAACATATAATTTAACACTTTTCCTTTTTGAAGCGGATAACCAGGTTATATTTCATTTTCTTATAAATGGTAATCATGTAAACATGATAGCATTCTTTAACAACCATCAGGTTGCTAATATCTATGTAGAGCCAGGTGGATCAAAAAAAGATCGAAGGATATAGGAAGACCTAGACCAAACTATATTAGTCAAATTATTAGAAATTTAGGTGGTGAAGGGTATGTAGAGCTTTTTAGATTAGCACAGAATAGAAAAAAAAGTTAGAGCTACGTCAAACCGACCTTAAGTAAGGTCGAAAACAAAATGATGATGATTAATTTTGAATTTCAATTATTTACCGATTCATTACCGAAAGCGGCATGTATTAGGCAATTTGCACACGTCCTGATAATAACAAAACGCACCCAGTTGTTTACAACTGCAAATATGAGGTTAATTTGATGCGTTCAGTATTTTGCTGGAAGTACGTTCCATTCAAACAAGTTAGGTTAGCTAAGCTACTTCACTTTCATGTAAGATGATTCTTTTTACTTAGTTGTGAAAGGAAAGCGCCTTATTCATTTTACTTAAACGTTAGACAGGTTTGTGGTACACTTAGGATCGGCAAGGGGGGAAGAAAGAATCTGAGTTATTTGAACTACCAAGCACGTGAAAGCAAAATAGAAAATAACTAAGTACAACTTTGGTTAGGTAAGAATATCTTACTAAGGTGGTGAAAGGAAAGCACCTATTACGTTGCTTTCTAAAAAATATGGTGTGTACCTAAATTGGCGATTTATTTTTTATAAAAGGAACAATCATAATGACGAGCGTCTCGCGCCACATCTGATCTCGGCTGCCGTCAAGGCCATAGCTTCCTTGTTTTCATTACGTTGTCATGTGCCTGGATAGTTATGTTATGTTTGTTGGTGGTTTTAATTTAATAATTCTAATTCTGTAAATGAACAAGTGGAAATCATATCTTCATTACATTATAGAAAAAATTATACCACTTATTGTATAAGATTGGATCTCACAGAAAGGAGAATAATTCTTGGGGAATATAAACAAGGATTTATTAGTAACTGAAGGCTAATAAGTCATTTATACATAATATATTTGGTAAAGTCCTCACAAGTGTAATTTTAATTGCTGAGAGTGCCATCAAAGTTTTGATGTTTAATCTTCACCATGTGAACAAGTTTTACAATTGTCAACTGAAAACTATGATGACTTTAGCGGCAGCCAAGATCAGATGTGGCGCGAGACGCTCGTAATGGTACTTGCTTTATTATCATGCAATTGAACTTAGAGATCTGCTTATGATTCGATATTTTATTTTATATAGAATTGTTACGCCACCACTGTTTTGGCGGGGTATAGCCTGATGTTTAAGGTTATGTTTCTTTAGAACATTTGTTTTGATTTTGTATTGTATATTTTGAAAGTATTAAATATATTTGTTTTTATAGTTAATGTTGTTTTAGTACAGTGACTTGCCTAAAAATGAATAAGCGTAAAATTGAAACGTCACCGCAGGCATCGAAGAAGTATAAGTAAGTAACAAATAATAATTCTGTGTAGCATCTAATGGAACATGTTGACAGGAATGAAGCAATTCATCGTCCAACATTAACATCGTTTGATTCTCATACATGTTCTCTTATTTTTCAACAATTGGAATTGGAACATTATATAGGCTCTACCTATCCTGGCATGCCAGGATCCAAAATTGGTCCTGTTCCTATAATGAGACTGTATGGAGTAACACAAGATGGTAACAGTGTTACTTGCCATATACATGGATTTTCACCATATTTTTATGTGGAATTACCAGATAGTTTCAAGCAGTCCGATTGTTATTCCTTTAAGGTACAAAGTACTAGCATTTGAGCACCAATTTCCAGTTGTATTTTAGAATCGATTAGATGACTTAGTGCTAGCAGATTTTCGATCTAAAGAAAAACTTTCCGAAGCAATACTAATGGTTGAAATAGTGCAAGGTAAATCACTGATGGAATATGCAGGCGATAATGATAAAAATTTTGCTAAAATAACAGTCGCAATACCAAGGTTGATTGCATCTGCTAAACGTATTCTTGAATCTCATGGAAATGTGTATCAAAATCATTATTTTAGTGCTTTTGAGTCTAATGTGGATATAGAGACGCGGTAAGTGGGGGATATTTCAACATATTAAATAATTGTATAATTTGTAAAAAAAACCAAATGGTGGCGATTGTGGTATTTGTGGTATTGCTAACGAATTTACATATCGCATATATTGACAAAGTAAGAGAGTATCTCCATATTTTGAGTTGTTTTGTTTATAAACATAATTGATATTAATGTTTTAGTTTACAAACAATTAAAATTTTTTACAAGGAGAAAAAATTTCATATGCAAAAGGGTTACGATCCATACAGTCAAAATGTTTGGGTGTAAATATTTAGCACATATATATCTTTGTTCTTAATGGACCTGCACCTAGAAGAAGTTCTAGATTACTAGAACGGGCGGAACGGCTTGAGTGTTCCAACAAGCTAAAGAGCCGAACCAAAGGTTTCAGTGAGCTAAAAAGTCGAACTGTCTGCCTAACCAAATTATAGGGTTTTAGTGAGGAACCAGACTAAGACAGGTCCCCGAAAGAGGGCAGCAACTCTCTCAGTACTTACAGTGGTAGAGAGCATCGATGTGGAAGGCATGTGGAAACCACTAATTACCTCCCAAGTATACAGTGTACTTAAATTGTTATTTAAAATGATGGCATTCTCTGGGGTAAAAGATTCCAGAGTTAAAATAGTCCCCATTCGGATCTCCAGGAGAGGACTATTTTGGAGAATGTGATCGGAAAGTTCAAAAGAAGAGTCAGGAACATTTTGCGAGTTGGAGCATGGAATGTCAAAAGTATGGAGCAAGTAAATAAGCTAGAGAATTTGAAAATGGAAATGGATAGGTTAGCATTAGACATAGTAGAGATTAGCGAAGTTTGGTGGCCAGAGACAGCGGATTTTTTGAGTGGAGACTTTGGGAAAATACATACAGGATCAGAGGAAGGACATTCGGATGTGGGGATAGTTATACGAAAAAAGATAGGACACTGCATGGAAAACTACTCATACAAGAACGAAAGGGTACTCATGGTTAGATTAGAATCTAAACCAGTAAATACTGTAATAATACAAGTATACATGGACACCTCTAGCTACTGTGAGTAAGAGGAAAATTTAATAATTACGGGGAATTTTAATGCGGTGATAGGTGAGGGTAGGTTTATTTGGTTTAGGCATGAGAAACGACAGGGGAAATAGGGTGGTAGAATTTTGTGACAAAAGCAATTTAACTATCACAAACACATTATTTCAACATCATGTAGAAGACGATACACGTGGAAGATGCCAGGAGATACAGGAAGATCTGAAATAGATTACATTCTTGTTTGACAACGGTTTGAGTCGAGTAAAGGACTGCAGAAGCTATCCAGAAGCAGATTAGACACTGACCACAACATCGTAATTATGAATGCTGCTCTTAAATTTAATAATTTTAAAAAAAGGAATGGAAAAAGGCATTTTGACTTGAAGAAACTATAAGATAAAGATATCCACAAAAGATTCGAAAAAAAGTTAAATTAATTGCTGAAAGACATTGACAAAAATTCGGATATTAAGAAAGTAGAAACAGAATGGAATAACATTAAATCCACCTTAGATGTGGGTATACATAAAAAGAAAATAAGAAACTATGGATAACAAAGGATATCCTGAATTTAATAGAAGAAAGACGAAAATACTACAATAAATCAGATGAAACAGGAAAACAGAGATACAAAGTCTTAAAATGGGAAATTATTCGCAAATGCTTAAAGAACGATGGATTGATGAAAAGTGCAAAGAGGTACAAACTAAGATGGAAATAGGAAAGACAGACGAAGCATACAAACTAAGTAGAATGAATTTTAGGAATATAAAACCGTATAACAAAAATATTAGGGTTGCAGAAGGGTACATCATTATAGAAAATGTAGACAGAGTGGTTAGATGGCAAGAATACATAGGGAATTTATATGCAAGACAGGAACTAACAGCACTAGAACAGGAATCAGACATTGAAAAGATGACTTGGGATATTCTATACTTGGAGACGAGTTTGAATTAGCAATAAAGGGTCTAAAATATGATAAAGCATCGAGTATAAATAATGTGCAAGCAGAAACTCTAAAAGCCGCTGGACAGACGGTTCAGATAATCTCTTCCAACTTGTAAGCTATGTGTCTGAGACGGGCGAGATACCCAAAGATTTCAAACATAACATAGTTGCTATACCAAAAAAGAGAGGTGCAGATGTAAACATTTTTGAGCAATAGGTTTAACCCTTTCGCTGCTGAATTAAGGATGAAACTGCACCACTTGTGTGCTGAATTAAGAAAACCTAGAAACGTATATATACGGATGTAGCATTCAGAATTACATAGAACGTATAATTACTGACGTAGCATATACAGGGTGAGTTTTTAGTGTGGCAACGGTCGATAACTCCGTTATTATAAAAGCTACGTAAACCAAATTTGGAAGCATATTGGGCATGCCTAAAGTACGCATTTTAAAAATATTTGGAAGCATACAAGGTGTTTCATAATTCCAGGTCATATTAAACTTATATTTTTTTAAATGGAACACCCTATATATAATTACATTTATGGAAAGCCCATAAAAAGAGCTTTAATTTGATATCAAATTGTATCTGTCTATTCCTTTTAGTTCTTGAGATATTCAACTGTTTTTAGAACCCTGATTTGATACATTGCCACTGCACTAATACACAACTTATGTTAATTTTAAAGATGGGGAAAGTTTTACTATATACCATAGTATATTTGTAATCATCACGTTTTTGAAATTTCTTCTCAGTATACAGGATGTGTCAGGTTTCGCAAAATGCAATTTTTAAAACTTTTTTTTAAATGGTACCCTACCAATAGAAAATGTTCAAGCAGGAAATCAGGCAGGCTTTGAAAAAAATAACAATTACAATTAAAATGTCATTTAGGTTTATTAATTATAGTGTGTTGTCTTTTAACACATTATCAGTTCAGTTTTAAATGTAATCTTAGGAGTTTTCAAAATGAATTTTACCGTGGAAGAACAAATAGATATGATTTGGGTATTGGGAGAAAGTTTAAGAAATTGCCTACTTGCCTCAAGAATATACCGAGAGAGATATCCTGTTAAATGACAACAGACTACAATTAATAAACCTAAATGACATTTTGATTGTAATTGTTATTTTTTTCAAAGCCTACCTGATTTCCTGCTTGAACATTTTCTATAAAATGCATATTGTTGATCTGGCAGAATTCTGTTGATAGCGTATTATTGTAGGTTGTTATATCTTTAGTGAAAATTGTTATTGGATAAGTGTAGTTAATTGTTAATCAAAATGTATCAATTGTTTTACAATATTCTTCAATAGTAAGCTATTTTTAGTTATGTAAATTAAAAACATTCTTAAAATTTGAAGAAAATCAAAAATATCTCAGAAAGTAATGGATTTAGGTATAGGGAATGCTTAACAAAAATGAAAGGACACTTAATGAACTATCCACTATAGGAATAATATTGGTAGGATACCGTTTAAAAAAGTTTTAAAAATTGCATTTTGCGAAACCTGACACCCTGTACACTGTGAAGAAATTTCAAAAACGTGATAATTACAAATATACTATGGTATATAGTAAAACTTTCCCCATCTTGAAAATTAACATAAGTTGTGTGTTAGTGCAGTGGCAATGTATCAAATCAGGGTCATTTTTTCTAAAAACAGTTGAATATCTCAAAAACTAAAAAGAAGAGATAGCTACAATTAGATATCATATTAAAGCTCTTTTTATGGGCTTTCCAAAAATTTAACAATATATAGGGTGTTCCATTTAAAAAAATATAAGTTTAATATGCCCTGGAATTATGAAACACCCTGTATGCTTCCAAATATTTTTAAAATGCGCACTTTAGGCATGCCTAATATGCCTCCAAATTTGGTTCACGTAGCTTTTATAATAACGGAGTTATTGACCGTTGCCACGCTAAAAACTCACCCTGTATATTATACAATTAATTAGTGGTGCATTTATACGTTCATAGCATACCTGTTAAACTTAGATATTGAAAAAATACAAATAAATACCACACTTTTTATTATGTAAATAAGAATCAGTAGTGCTAAATATTTTAAAACTTTTTCAATATGTGAAATTGTTCAAAACAGGGTACCATGCAAAGTCAGATGTCACAGTTGGGACGAAAGTATCTACTGTCCTTTCTTTTTTCTGGTAACTGCTCAGCTACCTTATCAATCAAACATTACATGTGATTTTCCAATGCTCCGCTCGAAGGTACTACATTGGCCAGGAATCGAGTTTTTGTACCTCAAAAATTTTGAATTTTGTCGAACCCTTGCTATTCTAAGCAAGGTAGGGATTTTTAACGTGCGTTACAACACTTGCACACGGAATCTCCATTTTACCTCTCATCCAAACGAGGGTGTATTTTTGTGAAAAATGCTCGCCTAACATTTTTAAAAATGGCCGTGTCACGATTCGAACCCGTTATCAAACAAACCGACATATCCTTCTATTACAAGAATTTATACTTGTGTACTATTTAGTAGTGAAAGCACCTGCGACACGATTGAAAATCAACACGACTAAATCAAATAAAACCGGAAATACTTGTGGTTTACGAAATACATATTTTATAGTAAAATACAGTAGACGAGCTTCTTGGACGTATATTTACTGACGACCCACAGATCATTGAAATTATAAAACATATATTTACGGAAGTAGCACTTTAAGTATGTATTTTGGAAACGTATATATGTATACGGGCGTAGCAGTTAAAGGGTTAACATCATACGTGTCAAAAATATGAACTAGAATTGTACAAAGACATATGGAAAAACAAGCTGAAGAAATACTAGAAAGAGATCAATTTATGTTTAGACAAAACAGAGGAACACAGGAAGATATTTTAACACTGAGGGTAATAATGAAGAAGACAATAGAAAAAGGAGATAGCGTGTATATAGGGTCTGTAGATCTGGAAATGCATTTGACATATAAAATGGAAAAAAATGTTCGAAATAGTTAAAAAAGATTGGAATGAATTTTAGGAATTAGACTAGTACATAACTGTACAAAGAGCAAACAGGGGTAATAGAATTAAAGCAGGAACGTAGAGAAGTAAATATTAGGAAAGGGATGAGGCAGGGATGTGCCCTATCCCCAAGATGAGTTTGAATTAGCATTAAAGGGCCTGAATAATAATAAGGCACCGGGTATAGTTAAGGTGCATGCATAAATTCTAAAAGCCGCTGGACAAGCAGTAACAGAACGTCTCTTCCAAATAGTTATATGTATGAGACAGGCGAGATACTCAAAGATTTCAAACGTAACACCATAGTCACTATACCAAAAAAGGAAGGTGCAGATAGATGTGAAAACTTTCGAACAATAAGTTTGACAACACGTGTGTTGAAAATATTAACAGAATTGTACAAAGACGGATGGAAAAATGGGCTAAAGAAATACTAGAAGAAGATCAATTTAGTTTTAGGCGAAACAGGGAAACACGGGAGGCCATTTGAGTTTTAAGGGTATTAACGGGAAAAACAATAGAAAAAGGAGAAAGTATGTATATAGGGATTATAGATCTGTAAAAAGCATTTGATAATGTAAAATGGCAGAAAATACCCCAAAAGATTAGAATGAGTTATAGGGATAGACGAATAGTACATAGCTTATACAAAGACCAAACAGTGGTAATAGAATTAGAGCAGGAACTTAGAGAAGAGGTGAGACAGGGATGTGCCATATGCACGTTTTTTTAATGTGTACATCGAAGAGGCTATGAATACTGTCGAATACAGAAAGACATTTGGAATTATTATGCAGGGACACCAGATTGATTAGATTTGCAGATGATATAGCATATTAGCATCTAGCAAGGAAGAGTTAGAAACAGCTCTTAATGAAATAGAAACAATTCTAACAGAGAGATACAGTATAAAAATTAACAAAGATAAAACTAAAGTACTAGTATGTAAAGGAGGGGAAAATAAATCAAAAACTAAAATACAAATAGGAAATGAGAACTTTTAAGAGGTTTAGGATTTCTGCTACCTAAGAACGAGGTTATAGAAATGGTAGGGGAAGAAATATGTGGAAAACAGTAAAAAATAGGAGAGATAGAGTGATAGGTCACATACTAAGGCATGAGGGAATAGTGCTGAATATATTAGAAGCAGAGATAGGAAAAAGAGACGTAGAGCTAGCCCTAGGTTAGATTATTGCACACAGTCAAAGATGTAGATAGAACTCAATGGAGGTATACGTCCAACCAGTTCCAAGACAAAAAACCTAAGGATGAAAAAAAATAATTGTACTTAAACCTGATGATTATTATAAACTACAGGTGTTGGTTTTGCAGTATTCTCAACTAATGTTGACTGTGCAAAAGGATTTATTGGAAAACTCTTAATTCGGCAACTAAGTGTTGAGACATCTTGGTAGCTGCAGGTTGCTTAACCCCCTTCACATACCAATGAATATCGGTGATGTAGAGTATATATTTAGAAAACGATTGAAGGGAAATCAAGCTGTATCTAACAAGAAAGTGCAGATGCTATATTCGAAGACAACAAACAAACAAGGAAAAATCGTTGAAAGCATATGTGTAGAGCAGAGCACTGTACGGCTATGAAATAGGGACAATAGGAGAAGCAGACAGGAAAAAGAAAGATGCCTTTTGGAATATTGTGTTTCATATGTGTGATGATGATAGCATGCACAGACAAACTTAATAAGAAAGAGGTTTCAGAAATAGTAGGGGAATAAAGATATCTGTGGAAAACAAAAAAATAGTAGAAATAGAAGGCATTTGGAGAATAGTGCGGGATAATTTTACAAGCAGAAATAGGACAAAAGAGGGATAGAGATAGACCTAGATCAGACTATTGCACGCAAATAGTGAAAGACGAAGACTGTGGGAATTTCAGGGAAATATGTAGGGTAGCTCAGAATAGGAAACAATGGAGATACACGTTTAACCAGTTCCAGGACTGAAGACCTAAGGATGATGATGCAGCTTACTTTACAAGCTTGATGTTGTAAAGATTTATAAATTACTTACCTTATTCTTGATATTTTGAACAAAAATATTTATTTATGCCTGAAACAACGAACTTCAATTTTGAAAGTATTATTTTGACTTTATATACTATACTTTTGTGGTTTTTTAAGATTATAATTTGATAAAACTACCAATTTTATTAAGATACAAAGCTAGTGAACATTATTGTACATGAAATATAAGTTATATAGGGTGCTAATCCCCTCAATTTGATTTTTTTTCTGTAACTCCCAAATGTTACAAGTGTCTCTGCTTTAACAGTGAGGAAACAACATTACGTTTAACTTTCACAATAATCAATGTTGCTAAGCTTAATGGAATAAAAGAATGTGTGAAGTAATATGTAATAAAAATTTTACTTTTCGAAAAAGGGTAAAAGGTAGTTTATTGAAAGTAAATAAAATCAGCTAATAGTTGTTCAATTTGGATTTATAATCGTTTATGTATAATGCAATTATTACAGAATATTTGAAAACCTTAAGAAAAGCACCAAGATGAAATACTTGTAATATTATATTTAAAGGAACTCTTAATTAAATCTTTTAGGTTGTTGAATTATTTTGGAATATAAAAGTATCAGCAACAATAGATGACTGATATTTAAGCTTTTTTTTAAATAGATTCAATTTCAGTAATTGTAGATTCGAAAAATGTAGAATTTAGATTAACTTTATTTTTAAAATTGTGATCAAATTTGTGTGCTTATTATTTCAGCTTTATGGTTGATACTCATATGTTGGGATGCTCATGGATAGAATTGCCAGCTGGAAAGTACTTTATTCGTAATAGCTCAAATATTACTTCTAGATGCCAAATTGAAGTTGATGTATCATGGGTTGACTTTATTGTTCATGCTGCTGAAGGAGAATGGGCTAAAGTGGCACCATTTCGGCTGCACAGCTTTGATATAGAGTGTGCAGGACGAAAAGGTATGTTAAATGTTTTGTATAAACTTAGCTTTAACATCTATATAATTTGCAGGAATATTTCCTGAACCCAATGTCGATTCTGTTATACAGATTGCAAATGTTGTTAAACTGTATGGTGCTAAGGAACCATTAATTCGAAATGTTTTTACATTAAACACCTGTGCTTCCATAGGTCATGCTGAAGTAGGTCCCATATTAGTAATTTGTAAAAATAAAATTTTTTTAGGTACACAGTTTTAATAAAGAATCTGATATGTTGGAGGCATGGGCTCAGTTTTTACGAGATGTTGATCCAGATGTAATTACAGGTTACAATATAAATAATTTTGATCTTCCTTATCTTATTGATCGGGCAAAGCATTTGAAATTGAAAAATTTCTTTTATTTAGGAAGAATCATAAATATACGGTAATTTTTAATTTTTATTACATGAAGTTAGAAAACATTGCATGTTTTCAAACTTCCTCTCTTAAAAGAGATTAATGATTGTGTATTCTGTTAGATATAATACCTCAAGGGCATTAATGATTATCAAGAAATAGTTCTATCAGATTTCAAGACCCGTTGCTTGTTTTATAACTTCAAACTATTACCTACAAGCAGTGTGCTCAAGAAATGTGATAGCATTATAAATATTTATTAATACACAAAAGATATTTGGTGAGAAACGTTTTTGTAGTATTTAAACCGTATTATTAAATCGTTAAGCTAGCAAATATCTTGTCACCATGAAGTTAACTTCTACATGAAATACAGAGACTGTCAGATATAAAATGTAATAATAAAATCAAGTGATATCAGCACTAGGATTCTTACCAGTAAGCGATAAGTCTCAAGGTTGTTATTGGTGTAATTCTACTGATATCTGATTGGATAACAGTGTAGAAATGTCAATAATATTATTTATTTTATTTTATTTTATTTTATTTATTAATTTATTGAACTGTTTGTACGCAAGCAATTTTTATTGCAACATTTATTATGTAGTAACATTTAAATGTTCTGTGTAAGAAACATTGTTTGTTTGTACGGTCAAACTAGGATGTAGCGAACTCTCAATGGAGAACCTATAAGGGTTCGTTATAGCTGAGCGGCCATTATACCCATGACATGAACATTTTGTTTTAAATAAACAATATATATATATATATATATATATATATATATATATATATATTGCTCCCACTGTAAAACCCCACACTTGGAGTAAAGATGACCTACCTTCATGGACGCCAAGCTACTGCCGTCTTTTTGCTATCATTAAAAACTCATCTTTTCTGCATTTATCTAAAACAATACTACTCTACTATCCTACAAAAAAAAGATTTTATACCAACAATCTTTGTCAATTGTTATTTCACACATCAGTAAAATTACTTACAACCTCGTTTTGAAATATTACATTTTCTTTCAAATTATTTCCGAAATAAAATTCAATCCTTTAATAACCAATTTAAAGTAACAGGGCTTAACCAAACGTGTTACGTTACTCATGGTTTTAATATGAGCTCATATTTAAACTTTTAAATACTCATGCTAAATTTTGCACTGCAAATTACCATAAGTCTCCCTTACTTTGCACACAATCAAATATTACAAAAACATTTTATGAATATAAATTCCTACATAAGATAGTTAAATAATAAATCATAAACGTTCAATAAGTAACTCTTTAGTCCATAGAGTTTATAAAAATATACCCATAAGGCACAAAATTGTCATAACACACCAAATAACCACAAAAATAAAGAAAGTTTAACAAAAATCTGTTATCTGGAATGCATAATGGCACCTGAAACTGCAATGATACCATCAATTCCTGATGTCCTCACCAATAACTGCACGTTTTTCAAACCTCACCAATCCGTGATGGCAATCAGCTGCTCAAATCTCTCGGCTACCAAGTGATGGTACATCCAACTCCTCCAACTATGCTGCTACTAGTCCATCTACCATAGGTAAACCACCAAATCGATCCATCAATACTCTCTCCATTAGTGTGCACAACTTGCACCAACCACCAAACTATAAAGCCATCTTTACTTACAGTACTCAAACATGCTTTGTATTTGTGAAAATGTATTTCATCAAATTTTTGGACTGCTAGTAAAACATTACACCAACTTGTGTATGATATTATCAACTTTTAATTCAAATATTAAAATTCACTTTATAAAAAACACAACAGTAATTTTTTCACCAATATTAGTGAACTGATGACCAGAAAAAAACAAAAGAGCACCCTTTCACTACCTCCTCGTGGTTATATAGCCAAATCTACTCTCCTTAACTTGAAATTTCTCTTAAATACATCAATACAAACAAACTAGCCTTCTTGGTAATTTTCGAAACGGTTAAGACCCACAAACAAAATTTTTTCAACTTCCACTAAATTTCCATAACACACGAGCTAACGTTCAACAATTCTCTGTAAATTTCGTATCCGTGCACCAACCGTTTTCGAAATCCTAGAATTTTGAACAATACAAACAACCACTTATCACGAAAATACACTTTAGCTTTGCAACGGATCTTTATTTTGCCGAATTCTTGCCTCTTCTAAAATAAGTTCCTTGGTTAGCACATGTCCCTCGTAGTACACGTATTAAAGTCGTCTCACTCTAACCTACATATGAAAATTTTCTCTTTCTTCGTACCCACTCCATATTTCATATTCCTTCCACGAGTTATCTCTATCCCTATCTACCACATATTCTACATCCTCTGTCCTTCTTACACTATGTTTGCAAGTTTGGTTATACCTAAAATAACATTTACCTTGTCTAAACAATCTTAAAACTATTGCCTGTCTCTCTTCTATATAAGTAATCCAATAATCCTTCTCTGTTCCTCATATGCAAGTTTCATGTGTCCTTGATGAAATCGACCACTCTAAATGATTTACAAAATACGTGCATCCTACTGCTATAAATACAAAAATGTATTAATCTTTCTTTGTCTCACAGTTTTCTTTCAAAGCAAATGAACACTTAACACATGATATTTTTATCCCATTCTAATACATGATATAAACAATCTTTCCTTATTCTATGTTGTTTCTTGCCTGTTTAACTGTCAAATACCTTTTGTAGAATCAAATGTTATTTTGTGCACGTTATATGCTAGAGCGGCGGTTGAACTTGTTTACCACAACGCTACCCAGAAATCCTTGATAAACAACTTTCCAACTCGTAAACTAATATCAGGAACATGCTTCAACCCTGTACGTTATAAACTACAGCTTCTTTGCATTTGAAGGTTACACAAATGCCAAATCTTTTCACTAAAACAAGATAAAATATACACTAGGAATATTTACAATTGATTAACACCTGTTATTTGCAACTGGTATTTTATGATTAGAGGATTATGCTTCCTATCATGCAAACATTGTGAAAGTTCTTTGAAAATATTTACACACGCTAAAAATGATGCAAATTAATGAACTTTTCATTAGAATCTTTAATTACTACACTAGAGATTAGGAAAGTGTTTTAAGGTTTGATTAATTTGTATTTACATGCAGAAACTTGCAATAACTTATTAAAGGCCTTATCTAATCAAAATTAACATACAATTTACACATAAATATATATATATATATATATATATATATATATTACTGTGTAATCTTACAAGAATCGAGCCTCACTTTTTGGGCGTCAAAATTATGCCGTGGTACTCGGGTAAAATCCTTAACAACAAAATTATTTTCGAAAATTACATTAAGTTCTCAAATTCGAAAATAGAAAAATTTCCAAAATTTTTAAATAAGTCAAAAAAAATATTGCTTACCCGTTTTCCTCTTTTCCTCGGTTGAATGGCTTTCTTCAACTGCTTCCGGCTAGCTCATTAGGACCTCCTTTTGGATAGGTATATTCATTCATAAATACTATCATTCACGCACACGCCTAATAAAACCACAAAATACAACAAACATACAATCTTTTATTTATTCCTATTTACAAATGCAATTCATTATTATTTTATTGTTCACATTACACTTCAGTAAATTTTCCTTTGTAATGTCCTGTATTTAATTTTTAAATCATCAAACACATAAAATGTACTCGGAGTAAATGGACCTTGAATAATACCTTCTCTAAAATTCCATCATTATAATTTATTTATTTATTTTAATACTCTACGTAAACTGTGGGATATGGTGAGCTCATAATAACCCAATTAATTCTGCATAATGTATGCCCCTCTACTGTGCATACTCTAAAAATACAAAAAAAACAAAGCCATGTACTCTTCACAAAATTTCACGTTCTGATGGAACGTTTAAAAGCTTTCTAGACACCTTCAATTTCTAGTAGAATACCGTAATAAAGTTATTTACACAAATTCTGTTCAATACTCAAATAATTCACACTACCTTGAAAACACTCTCATACGCCACCCTAATATTTACAGTTTATAGGAATCACAATGTTAAATCGTTACCTGGAATTTCTAGAAGATCTTCGCTCTGTAGATGCTGCCATGTAAATTTCTATCTGGTCTGCAGGTCGATTCTCTCAATTACTAGACGACTTCCATTTCAGTTGATCTGCCAACGCCTCCTTCTCGGTGTAACCAAATTCCAAATTTTATTTCATAGTAATTTACGTTATTTAATGTCCCAACACGAGTTGATTAAAATTATAGGTGATACCTCAATAAAATAATCTCGGCACATTAACCGCGTTTTAATTAATTTAGAGGCTATCACTAAGCAATACACGTTAAATTATTTGTTAATACTTACAACTCATGTTTAACTTTCATATGTGCTTTCGGGACGATCGAAATAATAAGGCACACAGTTAAAAGACAAGAGAGCGAGTCCTCGTTCTCTAGAGTATTTATGTCGTTCGACTGTCACCTCTCCAGGCCCCCAGTTATCCGAAATCCCGCTCACAACAACACATTCTCACAATTCTGCACTCAACCCCAATTTCAAATCTGCGAATTTCCGTACCTCGTTATAAAATTTCACGAAAATCACGCTACACTATCCTCGCGTCTATGCCAAGTTGAACTAACATATCGACCAATCGTAGACTTAATGACGTTTCTCAAATCCCTCCTCTACTATTGTGGTCGCATGCTTATACGTTTTCTCCGTCTCAGTTTAACCTTGCTTGAGTGGTTGAAAAATCAATATTCTCGTTTGTTCACTGTTTACACACGTGGACTCTGTACGTGAGTTAAATAACCCCCTTGTTAGCATTTCCCGTGAATATAAGCGACGGTTTTACAATATATGTAGAATTTTTGTTGGTTATCTACAGAAATTATTGGAACGTGACATTTAAAAATACGCAGGTGTTCAATTGTAACATTTTAAAATAACACTTCTACGATTTGGATATTCCACGTATTTTAACCCTCTTGATATATTGGTACGTTAGCAACGCGTCTCATCTTGGTATTACCGGGTTTTTAAATTATAATCGTTCAATTAAATTCAAATTAATTAATAAATTAATGGCATTGGCTTCTACCATTTAATTTCTTTGCAAACCTACTTAAATTTCATTAATTATTTATAAAATTTCGTTAATACCAGATACTTAAAAATGAATTAACTAATATAATTTCCGCACGTAATTTCTGGTTGTTTCTTTATACAGGGTGTTCTGAAATTGTTTTGTTTATATTTATTTTTGATCTTTTAAAACCACTATAATATATATATATATATATATATATATATATATATATATATTACTCAAATTTAGACCAGGGTAGAAAATTAATTAATTAAATCAAATAATTTTAATCACCATGTATAAGGAAGCTTTGGGAAAAAGTACGCGTAATTAAATGCCTAGTGTAAAGATTTAAATCATTCAATTAGAAGGTAGGGTTTGTATAGACGTTTATTAGATAATACGCGTTATTAAAAAACCGTGAAGCATAAAAATTTATTCGTTTCATTGAAAATAAGGATTTAAATTATTCACTAAACGCTTTCTATAAAAAGAAGCAGTATTAAAATGCTCAACTTGTATGTAATTTAATTATTCCAAGTAAAGAAACAAATAGAAATTACGTGCAAAATTTATATTAATTAATTCAAGTTCTAAGTAACGGGTATTAAACAAAGTGTACAAATAATAATTAATATTTAATTTGTATTCACTAAAAATTAAAGGGTAGAAGTCAATGCCATTCATTATTATTTTAATTGGAGTTAATTGAACGATTATTAAGGTATTATATGCATAAAAGCTGTTAAAAACCCAATAATATTCAAATCGTAGAAGTGTTATTCAAAGTATTACGATTGAACACCTGCGTATTTTTAAATATCAAAGTTCTAATTAATTTGTTTGGATAAACATGCAGCTTCTAGGTATATTGGAAACGGTCGGATGTTTTAAGGGGAAGGCTAGATACGGGGTTATTTTACTTACGAATCCACGTGGATTGAAATAACCGATAATAAAGAATATCGATTTGTACCACTCAGAACAGGGTAGATAGAGACGGATAATATGCGCAAGACGGAGACACGGATAATTAAAGGCGTGATTTGAGCAACGTCATTGGGTTTGCGATTGGTGGAAATAGGATGCAAATATGAGAGGTGTAAACGTAACGATTTCTATACAAAATTAATTAGTGTTCTCGGACGTGTTGCGTGCCGTGTGAAAAATTTCTTAGATTTTCAACTGGCGCGTGTGCAGATTTAATAGAATCGCTGTGCCTAACCGTCGAAAGGGAACATAGAATGCGAAATTCTACAAACTGGCCGTCGCGGGACAAAACCGACATGCAGGCAGGCTATTATATAAACCCGGACTTTAAACAGTTTTGCTCTCTTAGATTTTCGATTTTGATTCAATACTTTAAACAGTTTGCTCTTATATTTTGTGATTATTGAATACTTTAAAACAGTTTGCTTTTTACGTGCTACGATACAAGTTATTATGCATTAGTGCACTTAGAAAAGAAGATACAAGGTAATAAAGTCTAGTTATATTTGCGAGTATTACTGTACCAATTATCCAAATTTGTAACGATAAATGAATAAACAAAAGTAGGCAGTTTTGGGGTATAGCGTGAAAGAAGTATGAATTTCGTTGCTATTTTTCGGGGGTGTTAATAATTAAATGTTATTCGTAATCGTGATTGGATCCACAAAACAAGATTTTGATATACTTAGATGAGTCCTGAGAAGCCCTGAAACAATTTTAGATGAATGGTGGTGTAGAAAATTTTAAAAGCGTTCAGAATCAGAAGCCGTAAACATAACCCAGTTGGAATGGTGTGATTAACAAAGGACGATGTACATTGGAGCCACGAGTGCATTAACCTTCAGGTAACTTATGCTTTGTTGTTCGATTTTTGATGTGTGTTGAATAACTTTATAATTTGTTTGCTAAAAATGGACAGTAGTGAATTTGTACAAACAACAAATTTTTAATTTTAAGGTGAAATTTTCTTGTTTAAGTAGAAAGGAGTATTTAGCAGTTTATGTTCTTGATTATGATGAAAATTTGGGTCTGTTTTTGAGCTCAATTAGACTAACCTGTTTGATTAACGTAAAGGGGTGGGAGATGCTCCCTTTGTACTCAGACTCAGGTCTGCAAATATTGTTAAATTAATTAGTATGCATCCTACCAGGACTTTAATTCTGGATGCAAATTAAAATGATGACAAATTTAATCTTGAAATTTTATGATACTGAAATTTATGCTACAATTTAATTTTGAAATTTTAATGTATTATGAATATTGATGTAAATAGAGTTAACGTTGATGTTTGTGGTAGGAATGTGTTTGTTTTTTATGAATGAGGATGAAAGTTTTAATTAGGTGAGCAGCCGAGGCGGAAAGAGTAAAGAGGCGATTATCAGAAGAGATTCAACAGGGCGAGAATCACAGCAAATCTTGGTGCCAAATTCGAGAGGCACGAATATTTTTTACTCTGGTGAGGCTTCTTTTGTAGGATACACAGCAATATATATATATATATATATATATATATATATATATATATATATATATATATATATATATATATATATATATATTAGGTAGTTTTTACACAAGGTAAGTTGATAAATACTAACGTATTATAATTATTAAGATGAAATAATAACTTAAATCTGAAGTATGGCTAATTTCAGAAAATTTTATTAAAATCAATGTAAAAAATGCAAAGCCCAAATGATCATTTCAAATCGAGCTAGTAATTGAAAGAAGGAAAATATAAGGTCTTGGACAGGATTTGAACCTGCATCTCAGTTTTGCCGGAACTGTGCGTTAACCAATTATGCCACCGAGACCGATGACTATAATTGGGAAATTTACAAATCTAAATCGTGTACAGAACTATATATATATATATATATATATATATATATATATATAATATATATATATATATATATATATATATTATTATAAAAATGCTAAACGTAATTGAAAGTTAGGAGACTCATTTAACCCTTTATGGTTTTGTCTAGCTATAAATTTTCTATCACATTTTCTAAAATATACTGGTGGAGGATTTAGAATGAATTATAAACAAAATGAATTTAGGTTAACACATTTACTTTTTATAGATGATATAAAACTTTATGCAGAAACTAAAAAGATGCTACATTTGATGATAAAAACCACAAAATTATTTAGTGATACTATAAAAATGACTTGGGATAAATAAATGTGCTACATTTAGCATTATAAAAGGTAAAATTACAGAAGAAAACCAAAATATTGAGGGGATCTCATCATTATCGGGCAAACAGTTTTACACGTTGTAACACGATCTCTTTGCTCTCTCAGGGCACGTTTAATTTAAAACACGTTCTTTGCAAAAGTTTGCGTACGTTTATTCACATTTAAATTGTACAAATTATGAGTGGGTTCTAAGTATAAGCTCATCAATTATTAAGAGAGGTTTCTGTGCACCATGTAACCTCCTAGAATAGGAAACATAACACCTAATAAACTTATTCTAAACTAAATTGTTTTTACGGACACAGAATAAATACCTGGATCTCCTCTTCAAGGCGTTCGATCTTCGGGCCCAATGTAATAGTTGTATCTGGTAGCAGAAGTAGCAGAAATAGCTAGGTTTCACTCACTGGCGCGCACCCACGCATAAGCGGCTTTTACTACCACAATACTGATGAAATAAATTAATAGAATGACTCAAAATCTCCCCATGTGTCAATTTAATAAAATAAACAAATTATTATGGTACAAAAAGTTTCGCTACATGTTTCAGGCTTATAATTCTTAGCCCATCTTCAGGCGTTTGAAAGTATCGAAGAAATATTTTTATATATGAAGTACAAAATAACGATTAGGATTTATAAATCGAACACTAAAACATTGACCTTAAAATTATAGCGTATTACATTTCAATACTTACTGAGGATAGTTTTAATCTTTGTGTATATGTTTGTTTAATGTGTTATGATGTCTATTTTTTGAATTTACAACCTACCATGAGGTCGAACCCCATGATAAAACCAGAAATTTCGAAAAATATGTTAAGCATTATACTGCATCTGCGGCCATCATGTAAAGGAAATTGTATAGGTGTTAATATTAAAAGAAGCAATTTTTGGATGTAACTAAAATGTCATCAGTGTGGATTTAAAATGTTTTGTATTTTGATGGTGATTAAATTTTGATCAAAGTCAGTGATTTCATTAATACATGTGAAGTGAGAAGGTCTTTAATTTCTAAAATTTCTAGATAGTTTAATTTATTACCTTTATTGTGTATGTGCAGTATTTCAAAATTGGTATCTGTGAATGTATGGTTGGTATTTATTATGTGATTAGCGAAGGCGGATTTACAATTTAGAGAATCTTTATTATTCCTATATTTGTTAATAATAGTTTTGTGTTCGTTAAAGCGTTGTTCAAAGCTTCTACCGGTCTGACCAACGTAGTAGGGTGACAAGTGTCACAAATAAGTTTGTAAATACCGGATTTCTTTAAAGTTGGAATTTTGTCTTTGTTGTGTGTTAATATAGTTTTTAAATTGTTGGTTGTAGAAAAAGAAATATTGATATTGTGTTTATTAAAAATTTGTTTTAATTTATAGGATATATTGTTATAGAAAGGAATACTATAATAAACGGATTCTATGTTATGATTATGGGTGAGAGTGGTTTGTTGTTCTATTTTTCTTTTGATTTTATAATACGTCTTATTTATTAGGTTAATAGGAAATTTATTGTTCACTGCAATTTGTTTTATTATATTTAATTCTTTGTGAAAATCTGATTTATCTAACGGAGTTTTAATAAGTCGTCTGAACATAAATCTGAAACTAGCTAACTTATGGGAAAGAGGGTGATTGGAATTGAATGGGATTACGTTGTCAGTGTATGTGGGTTTTCTATATATATTGAAACTAATGCGGTTTGGAAATATTGTGAGTGAAAGGTCAAAAAAATTTAATATGTTATTGGAAGAAAATTCTGCTGTAAATTTAATGTTTGTATGTATGGTATTAATGAAATTTAAGAAAGTATCAATGTCGGAATTAGATCCTGTGTGGATACATATTATGTCGTCTACATAACGTGCCCAGAGTAATATTTTTTCTTTGAAAAAGGAAGATGTTTTGATATGGGTAATTTCTAGGTTGTTCATGAATATTTCTGACATTAAGGAGGATAGGTTGGACCCCATTGCTAAACCATTGATCATATGGATTAAAAATGAGCTTTCGAAACATTATAGGACTTTATCAAACATTAATCGACAATTATATTTTCTACATCTACATATAGCATCTATAGTTCAACCATTTGAATGGGATATAATTTTACACAAAATCAAGAACTCAGTTGAAACATATGGTACTTATTTATTTAATAATTTGTATAAAAAAACTCAATAATCTCACTATACAACAACATCAATCCAATACAACAGGTAAATATACCTATTCAAACTACACATTTCATCCAAGGGTTCTTAACCTAAGTTCACAAACTTTATCTAACCATGAAATAAATATTTTGAATAATGGCTTAAAATTTAACCCTCCAAACAATAAATCGAAGAATATAATATTATCAGATTTAGCTGTTACTGCTGATAACATTTTTTCAACTGTGAATATAGATCAAACTGATGTTATAAAATCAGAAATTTTGATTTCTCTTAGGAAATTTCATCAACCTTTTTTCCAACAGAATAAAAAAACTTCTGGAAATAGAAACAGTTTTAATATTAAATCATTACTTGATAAATTTAATAAACCTAATGCTAATATAATTTGCACCAAAGCAGACAAAGGAAATTGTGTAGTTATCCTAGACAAATCAGAATACATAAATAAAGTCTTTGATTTTATTAATACTTCAAAATTCACAGAAATCTTCACAGATCCCACACATAGTTTTATAAATACAGTAAGAAGAACAATATTTGATTCACGTCATGTACTAGATACAATTAATATTAAATATCACAAACTATTAGAGATGAATCCAACAACCCCACGCATGTACGGTTTACCTAAATTACATAAAAACAATATTCCGATCAGACCCGTTATATCTTACATCCAAACACCATGTCATAAAATTTCAAAATTTCTAAATAAATTCCTTCAAACCCATTTACATTTCAAATCTACATATTCAATTAAAAATTCATATGATCTAATATTGCAAATTAACAAATTAAACTTACCTGAATCATACAACATAGTTTCATTTGACGTCACTAATCTTTTTCCCTCAATACCACCACGTGATTGCATACAGCTTATCCACGGTTTATTAAACAGCTCCGAACTAACCGATCTTCAAACCTTTACCATTCTTTCATTATTAAACTTAACGATCAAACAAAACTTTTTCAAATTCAATAACCGATATTTCAAACAAAACAATGGTTTAGCAATGGGGTCCAACCTATCCTCCTTAATGTCAGAAATATTCATGAACAACCTAGAAATTACCCATATCAAAACATCTTCCTTTTTCAAAGAAAAAATATTACTCTGGGCACGTTATGTAGACGACATAATATGTATCCACACAGGATCTAATTCCGACATTGATACTTTCTTAAATTTCATTAATACCATACATACAAACATTAAATTTACAGCAGAATTTTCTTCCAATAACATATTAAATTTTCTTGACCTTTCACTCACAATATTTCCAAACCGCATTAGTTTCAATATATAGAAAACCCACATACACTGACAACGTAATCCCATTCAATTCCAATCACCCTCTTTCCCATAAGTTAGCTAGTTTCAGATTTATGTTCAGACGACTTATTAAAACTCCGTTAGATAAATCAGAATTTCACAAAGAATTAAATATAATAAAACAAATTGCAGTGAACAATAAATTTCCTATTAACCTAATAAATAAGACGTATTATAAAATCAAAAGAAAAATAGAACAACAAACCACTCTCACCCCTAATCATAACATAGAATCCGTTTATTATAGTATTCCTTTCTATAACAATATATCCTATAAATTAAAACAAATTTTTAATAAACACAATATCAATATTTCTTTTCTACAACCAACAATTTAAAAACTATATTAACACACAACAAAGACAAAATTCCAACTTTAAAGAAATCCGTATTTACAAACTTATTTGTGACACTTGTCACTCCTACTACGTTGGTCAGACCGGTAGAAGCTTTGAACAACGCTTTAACGAACACAAAACTATTATTAACAAATATAGGAATAATAAAGATTCTCTAAATTGTAAATCCGCCTTCGCTAATCACATAATAAATACCAACCATACATTCACAGATACCAATTTTGAAATACTGCACATACACAATAAAGGTAATAAATTAAACTATCTAGAAATTTTAGAAATTAAAAGACCTTCTCACTTCACATGTATTAATGAAATCACTGACTTTGATCAAAATTTAATCACCATCAAAATACAAAACATTTTAAATCCACACTGATGACATTTTAGTTACATCCAAAATTGCTTCTTTAATATTAACACCTATACAATTTCCTTTACATGATGGCCGCAGATGCAGTATAATGCTTAACATATTTTTCGAAATTTCTGGTTTTATCATGGGGTTCGACCTCATGGTAGGTTGTAAATTCAAAAATAGACATCATAACACATTAAACAAACATATACACAAAGATTAAAACTATCCTCAGTAAGTATTGAAATGTAATACGCTATAATTTTAAGGTCAATGTTTTAGTGTTCGATTTATAAATCCTAATCGTTATTTTGTACTTCATATATAAAAATATTTCTTCGATACTTTCAAGCGCCTGAAGATGGGCTAAGAATTATAAGCCTGAAACATGTAGCGAAACTTTTTGTACCATAATAATTTGTTTATTTTATTAAATTGACACATGGGGAGATTTTGAGTCATTCTATTAATTTATTTCATCATATAAGAACCCCATTTGGAGCAATAATTTCTTTTCTCACATTATGGATACCACAATACTGCTTATGCACTATAACACAACCCTCGCCGCTTAATGCCAGACGATTTATTAATAACATTAATAACATATTAACTCACAGACAATTTACTATAACAATTCCCGCGCTCGGTCCCTTGAGGTACCGTTTAGACACGTGTATCCCTTGCTGTCTGCCGTCGTACTGCTTAACCTGCCTTAGTGCGTAGCACATCCGGTGCGATCCTGCGCTATCTGCTGCAATGATGCACGTACAGATGGAGTTCTGTGTGTCATTTGTGCCCTATATCTAAGTACCTCGCTACAACGTACCTTGGTTTTAAACAAAATAGAACTATAAATCATACGGAAATGAAAGACATTTACACTTTAAATTATAAAAAAAGGCTTACAAAATTTCTTAATACAAAACTTTCTGCAAAAAATATGTTTTTAGCAATAAATTCCTGGGATGTTAACTACTTGACTTATTCTTTTGGCATTTTGAAATGAAGTGAAACAGACTTAAATAATTTAGATGGACTAACGAGACACTTACTAACAAAATTTAGATGTTTACATCCAAATTCATCAGTAGACAGACTTTACATTCCAAAAGAATTCGTAGGTAGGGGATTGCTTAATATTTGCGATTTATGCAGAAAACATTCTTCAACAATATTTTCATGTTTAACAATTTTAAAATATGATCAAAATTATACACCGCTGAAACTTGAAATATTCTTTGCAACCCCTATTACCACCATAAATAATCGATGTGAAAATTAGAAAAACAAAGTTCTTCACGGAAAATACCCACAATCACTGGAAGTGGAAAGTGGAAAATATAAATAAAGTGGATTCCTTAAATTGGATCGATTTTGGATATTTGTATCCAGAAACAGAGAACAAGAAATTATGAAAAACACATTATGATACAACGTAACCGACAAATGCCGCAAATGTGACAAAATTGGTGAAACAATAGAACATATTGTTGCTAATTGTTCTGAACTCGCTCCTACTGCATATTTAAGACGATATAACCAATTTGCCAAAATCATACATCAACGACTTGCTGTTAAATATAAATTAATAACAAACCCCCTTCTTATTATAAATATGAACCTATATCCGTCTTAGAAAATGAAAATGTATTATTATATTGGAACCGACAAATACTAACAGATCGATCTATACCGTACAACAAACCGGACATATTTTTAATTGACAAAATTAATAGTAAAGGATTCTTATTGATATTGTTCTTCCTTTAAGTCATAACCTGATAAAAACTGAAAAACACAAAATTGAAAAGTATAACGATTTGGCTACAGAAATAAACGTATTTGGCATTTACAATCAGTAAAAACAACAATACCTTTGGTGATATCAACTAATGGAATCCTCACCAAAAATATAAAAGAAAACCTAAAAACACTTGGATTATTTGAAAAGCTATATTGTATTTGTGAAAAAGTAGTGATATTACAAACATGTCCTTTAGTACGTATGTTCCTAAGTTAATAAGCACATCTGAAATGAAAACTTATTTAGTTACCAAAGTTATGTAAATTATTATGTTTATGTAGTTTTGAGAGAAATAAAGAATAATAATAATAATAATAATAGTAATAATAATAATAATCAAATCAAATCAAATTTATTTATTTCTTATTTTTTACAAATAATACACCTTAAGCTAACTCAATGTTGCTTGACAAGGTGTTTTAATATTTTATAAATTTTGTAGAGTTGCCTAACTGATTAATTGTCTAGTAAATCTAAATAGTACAACCTACTATACACATTGTTTTGATTTCTATATTATTTTGTTTTTTACTCAACCCTCTATTTACATAATTTATAATTGATCCCTGCTTTGTATTAATTTTTATAAGATAAGTAATGAATATATTAACTACCATATTTATGTATTTTCTAGTATTAACTTAACTAATATGTAAAAATTAAAAGCTAATGTTAATGTTAAGGTTAGTTAAAATTAAAATTATTTCAGCTTAATTAAAATCATTTTACATTTCTATATTCTACGGTTTTTGTAAGTAACTTAGGATAATGTACAACTAAATTGAAACTATATTAAACATGAATATTAATTAAAAAATAATAATGTAAATGAAAAACATTAATACAGTTACAAAGGAATTGGCAATTCTAATATGATTCTTAATTATGTAGCTCCAGTAACTGCGTGATTATTGCTACAAAGTAATAAAATATGATAGTTTAACCCTAGACGCTTATATTAATTACTACTATACATTATATTTAACTAAGTATTTCTTCAGATCATTCTTCAACTTAGCCATATTTACAAATATTTTACAATCGTCTGGCAGCTTGTTCATTAATTTAGGAACAATGTATGAAAGCGTTTTTTTTTGAGTATTCATTATGAACACGCGGCACATTATACTTTTCATGCCGCAGTTCATATTCAAAGCTTTGTTTAATCAAATATGACTATAGAAATTAGTTCTCCATTACTATTTTATAAAATAGTAATGCTCTTATACCTAAAAGGCTACATCTATCAAAAAGTTCGTTTAGCTTCACGCCTGAGCCGGAATTGCAAACTATTTTTAAAATTCTCCTCCATATTCGCTGTATATGTTTAAGATAACAATTGCTTGCATATCCCCATACTTCCAGCCCATACCTGATTACCGACTCTGCCAATGCTAGATATAAGGTCTTTTTTACATTAAACGGTATAATATCTTTTACATAATATAATTTTGATAATACTATTTTAAGTTTATTACATATGTCTTTGATATGGTGATCCCAACGAAAGTAGTTGTCAAACGTAATTCCCAGATATTTATAAGTTCGGCACGGTGCAACATATTTACAATCAGTAAAGCATGTCTAGTTTAAATTTTTACTGCAACTGAAAGCATTTACATGAGTGAATTTTAACTTTAGGTTCTATTTGCTGATTGTAGGGTGTAAACATGTGCATTATTTTTGTTTTATCCGTGTTAACTACTAAACAATTGTCATGCGACCATTTAGTCTTGCTATCGAGATCGCTTTGCATATTACATTCTGCAACCTGATATGATCTATGTGTCGATATCAATAGTATGTCGTCTGCAAACATTAAAACTTTACAGTGTTTTATTACCTCTGGCAGTGCGTTTATGTAAATGTTAAATAGTAGTGGCCCAAGCACTGAACCTTGGGGTACACCCACATGTATTATAAATTCCTTACTATGGTGATTATTTATTTTTACTACAATTTTTCTATCTTGTAAGTAACTTTTAACCAACTGAAGTGTAATTCCCTTGATTCCCAAAGTACGTAATTTTTTTAACAAAATATTGTGATTAATAGTTTCAAACGCTTTTGTATAATCAACAAATAAACATAAAATATGCATATTTCTTCAGTTTGGCATACACATAATTTGAGAATTCGGAAAATAGATTGTTTGTCCCCAAACCTTTTGTAAACCCGTATTGCTGTTTAGAAATTATAGAATTATTCATCAATAACTTATTCATTTCACTTGCTATGTATTTTTCAAATACCTTTTCTATTACAGGAAGTATTGATATTGGGCGATAGTCATTGTAATCCATGTATTTGCCTTTTTTGTGAATTGTTTTAACTATTGATTTCTTCAACTTATCTGGTACAATTCCCTTCTTAAGCATTTGGTTAATTAAATGTGTAATTACAATATATATTTCGTCATTCAAGAACAGAATATCTTTAATTCTTATGTTGTCATACCCTGGAGATTTATTTATGTCCATTTTCTGTATCACATTTTGAACAAATTCTTTAGTTGTCAATGGTATGCGGAAACTGCATTCCATATTATATAAAATATTAATAGATTCTGCACGTTTTAAGCTACAATGGTGTTGTACCGTTTTAACACCGTTGTAAAAGTACTCAGCAAATTTATCTAGTAATTGGTTCCTATCTTGTAAAGGCATTGCTTTAGTTACAATATTGTCTACACTAGGTATTTTTTCCTTTCTCAATACACCATTAAGAGCGGCCCAAACTTCTTTAGGTTTTCTACTACCAAAAGTAAATTTTTGTTTATAATAATTGTTCTTTTCTTTCTTTATTCTTAAATTTAGCCAATTTCTTTTTTTTGTAAACTATTCTATCAGCATCACTCCTAGACAGCTTCCAAACGTTAAATAATCTATCTCTATTTTTAACACACCTGAATAATGCATCAGACATCCAACTCTTTCTAAATTCTCCTCTATTACCGCATATATTTTTTTCTTTTTTGTACTCATAGCTTTTGCTATATATATTCTTAAATATATTTACAATTCTATTATATAAAATCTCCGGATGTTGTATATTGCATATTCTTTTTAGATCACAAATCTGTAATGCACTTTTGATGTACTTTTCATTAATAGTTAACCTTTTATTAGTTTGGTTTGAAATATTTTTATTGGTGAATATTTTCATCGCAATCATATAATGGTCCAAAAATTTTATTTTAATTACTACAGAGAAAATTTTTTCGTATATACCTCTAACAAAAAGTGATCTATACAAGAAGACACAAGGATTCCATTGTAAAAATGTTCTCTTGTATAATTCTTTTATAAAATCCATATGAACTTAGCATTGCCTCATACTTGTTACTTGTCGAGTTTAAATCAGCTAAATTTATATTAGTATCCCCCCAAGAATGATATCATTATAACTAGTGCTATTTTTTATTTGATCCTTTAACTCTTTAACAAAATTGTGTACATTACTACTTGGGGGCCTGTAAATAAATATTGATTTATAGCATTGATTATTTTCAAAAGTTAGAGTTCCTTCAACGTTTTCGTATGTTACTGTGTTATACTGGTTTTCTTGAAATATGAAAGTTTTCCTTATATATAAAATTATTCCACCATCTCTCGCGTTTGATCGTAACTTTGAGTAGTAATTATAACCTTTAATATTGTAAATTGAAATATCCTCCTGATGCATCAAAACTTCAACTAAAACAATAATATCAAAATATGTTTTGGATAGATAAACTAGTAATTCGTCAAAATGACTTTTGATATCATTAATGTTAAGACAAATAAATGATAGATTTATATGGTTGTTATCGTAAATACTTGCAAGTGTCTTTAACTCAATAATAATAACAATAATACTTAAATCAAATCAAATTTATTTCTTATTTTTTTACAAGTAGTACACCTTAAGCTAACTCAGCGTTGCTTGACAAGGTGTTTCAATTTTTTATATATTTTGTAGAGTTGTCCGACTGATTAATTGTCTAAGTAAATCTTATTAGTACAACCTACTATACACATTGTTTTAATTTCTATATTATTTTGTTTTGGCTCAACCCTCTAATTATATAATTTATTATTGATCCATGCTTTGTATTAATTTTTATAAAATAAGTAATTAATATATTAACTATCATATGTATGTATTTTTATGATTTGTTGTTTGTTTCTAGTATTTAACTTAGCGAATATGTAATAATTAAAAGCTAATGTTAATGTTAAGATTAGTTTAAATTAAAATTATTTTAGCTTAAAGTTATCTTACAGTTCTATATTCTACGGTTTTTGTAAGTAACTTAAGATAATGAAACTAAATTAAAAATGGATATTAATTTTAAAATAATAATGTAAATGAGAAATCATAAATACAGGTACAAAGGAATTGACAATTCTAATATATTTCTTAATTTTGTAGCTCAAGTAACTACATAGTTATTGTTATAAAGTAATAAACTATGATAGTTTAACCCTAAACGCTTATACTAATTACTACTATACATTATATTTAACTAAGTATTTTTTCAAATCATTGTTTAACTGAGTCATATTTACAAATATTTTACATTCGTCTGGCAGTTCGTTCATTAATTTAGGAACAATGTATGAAAGTGTTCTTTTTGAGTATTCATTATGAACACGCGGTACAGTATACTTTTCGTACTTCATATCCAAAGCTTTGTAATCCAATATGATGATAGAAAATAGTTGTCCATAACTATTTTATAAAATAGTAATTCTCTTATACCTTATATTGTGCTGATACTTTTATTTTATGGTGTATCTCTACCCGTACACCTTGTATCAACCAAATATTATATGTCAATCTTTATTCCTTTCAAAATCCTTAATCTATCTCAGCTAGCTCTACTCTTATCTCTGGTTGGGTTCGCAATTTTATATTTATTATACAAATTTAGTATGGTAAAATGTTCTAATTAAAGGCGATCAGGATCAAATTTCTATTTATAATTTCTAATGTCAAAATGACACTTGTCAAATTTAGGTTATTAATTATGATTTTGATTTTAAATATCATTAGTGATATAGCAGCTAATACTATCTTACTAACGTACTCACTACTTGTAATCCTGTAGCCTCTGAGTCTTATTTAAATTTCTCTCCGTTGTTTCAATTTCTTTTGGTCTTAAATTTCATATACTGTCGTAACACTCGATGTCAGCAGTTCTCTCTGAAATATTCAAAAGGCATTAATTGTGAAGATTAAGTTTCCTGATATTTCAACTATTACTTTGCTTAATTTTGTCGAGAAACCTGTAAATAGATACTCGATCATATAAGATATTATAAGTGTCAAAATTGATAAATCTGCTACTACTCTAATCTTTACAAGCGCTATAATAAATGACATTTTACTTTCCTTGATGACAGTCTGGTAAATTTGTTCTGGAATTTCCTTTTCCTCGATCGTTTTGTGTTATGGGTTTGATAGTGGTGTTTCTTCTGAATTTATTTTGTTCATTTCTTGGGCATACCTATATTCGTTAACATCCAAATTTATTTTACAAATAAAATAACTTTCTTTATGTAACTCTTCTATTTCTTCTTAAATACAGAAACGGCACACTGGTGATATAACTCGGTAGTATTATAACTTGTTTTCATAATTCACAATCACGTTTGATAGTTCTCTTACAAAATGGTCCTGGTTTATAAATCTTATTATTCTACTTATGGGTAACACATATTCTTCTATCATTATACTCCTATTAAATACTAATACAATTCATTTCTTAAACTTGTCTTTTATATAATTAATTGACTGGACTTGTTCTTATATGTACTTCACTATTCAAATTCTATTTATCGACTGCCCTCGTTTCCTTGGTTACATACGGATCTCTATTCTTTTTTATTTTTAATTTGACAGAATATGTAACCTACCTACTCTATTTACAATTAAAATTTCTTAATCCTAATGTCCATGTTTATTCCAAAGAAGTTTTGATTTTCAAACCGACTATCCATTCACTGGCTACTTGATTCTACTAATTAATAAAATACATTACAATATATTTCGTCATTCAAGAACAGAATATCTTTAATTCTTATGTTGTCATACCCTGGAGATTTATTTATGTCCATTTTCTGTATCACATTATGAATAAAATCTTTAGGTGTCAGTGGTATGCGGAAAGTGCATTCCTTATTATATGAAATATTAATAGGTTCTGCACGTTTTAAGCTACAATGGTGTTGTACCGTTTTACACCGTTATAAAAGTACTCAGCAAATTTGTTTGGTAATTGGTTCATATCTTGTAAAGGCATTGCTTGTGTTACAATATCGTCTACACTAGGTATTTTTTCTTTTCTCAATACATCATTAAGAGCGGCCCAAACTTCTTTAGATTTTCTACTATCAAAAGTAAATTTTTGTTTATAGTGATTGTCCTTTTCTTTCTTTATTCTTAAATGTAGGCAATTTCTATATTTTTTGTAAACTATTCTATCAGCTTCACCCCTAGACAGCTTCCAAACTTTAAATAATCTATCTCTATTTTCAACACACTGAATCAGACATCCAACTCTTTCTAAATTCTCCTCTATTACCACATATATTTTTTCTTTTTTTGTACTCGTAGCTTTTGCTATATATATTCTTAAATATATTTACAATTCTATTATATAAAATCTCCGGATGTTGTATATTGCATATTCCTTTTAGATCACAAATCTGTAATGCACTTTGATAAACTTTTCATTAATAGTTAACATTTTATTAGTCTGGTTTAAAATATTTTTATTGGTGAATATTTTCATTGCAATCATATAATGGTCCGCAATTTTTATTTTTATTACTACAGAGAAAGTTTTTTGTATATACCTCTAACAAAAAGTGATCTATACAAGAGGATACGAGGATTCCATTATAAAAATGTTCTCTTGTATAATCCTTGATACATTTATAAAATCCATATGGACTTAGTGTTGCCTCATACTTGTTACTTATCGGGTTTAAATCGACTAAATTTATATTAGTATTCGTCTCAAGAATGATTTCTTTATATCTACGGCTATTTTTTATTTTATCTTTTAACTCTTTAACAAAATTGTGTATATTACTACTTGGGGGCCTGTAAATGAATATTAATTTATAGCATTGATCATTTTCAAAAGTTCCTTCAACGTTTTAGTATGTTTTTGTGTTATACTGGTTTTCTTGATATATGAATGTTTTCCTTATATATAAAATTATTCCACCATCTCTTACGTTTGGTCGTAACTTTGAGTAATAATTGTTTTCATAATATTGTTTGTCTATCATTGTTAAAATTAATTAATTATTTCCACTTATAAACTTAAACTATTTTAAAAACTTATTTTTAATAGAGTATGTTTCAATGTCAATCTAGTTTACACAAATCGTTTATATTATCTATTCTTACCACTCGTGGCATATCACTTGATTTCTTTGCAAGTATTTTCCCATGCTTTATCCAACAATATTTCCAACCTACTTCTCTCACACGTACTCTTGTTTGCCATAACAAATTCTTAGTATACGGAGTTAAATTTTCACTAATAAATAATTGTTTATCGCTTTTGTTGTTTGAAACGTGATCGTTATTTACAACAACTTTCCTCGTAGTTAAGATCTTATCTCTAATCAACTGTGACGTACATCTTACTATTACTGCTGGTACACTGTCATGTAATCGTTTCGGAAGGCAATGTGCTAGTTCAATTTCTGTATTAGACACTTTTACACCAACACATTCCGTTATTTTTTTGACTACAGCCTTCAAGCTTTCTTCATTTTCGGCATGAGTGATCTCGAGCCCATGAATCTCAAAATTAACATTCCTACTTTTTTGTTCTAATACATTTACCCACATCTCAAGTTCAATTATTTTCTGCGTCTTCTCTTTGTTTTCGGCTACTAATGTAGCAACACTCTTTGACAATTCCTTATTGATCTTTTTTAGGGACATCATTTCCTCTTTCGTCATATAAATTAGACATGCCTTTGACATCATTTAAAATATCATTCATTACCTGCTGATGATCGTTCAACCTTTTAGTAATTTTTCAAAACATATCTTTCACAGATTCTTCTTGTACTACTGGTTGAGTCGTGACCTGCTATGATTTTACCTGCGAATCTTTACTTCTACAATTTCTGCATTTCCAAGTTTCACAGCTTGATGTTCACATTTTCTCGAATGTTTCCTCAGCAACACCAGAGCATGCAAAGTGCGAACCTCCTTTGCAAGCATTACAAGTAATATAATTTCCATCTTTTGGAAGCAATTCCATACATTCCACACATTTCGGTTTACTCATCTTATCATGATTATCCAATACTTGGTGCAGGGTACTTCAAAAATAGGGTATGCCGTTACACATAAATTTTGCTACACTAAATAAATTGTGTTTTATTGCGTACGCTCAACAAATGGATATAATTTTAATATAAATATCAGAGTGACTTAAACACGTCTAGCTCGTGCGACGGTTGAGCCAATAATAATAATAATAATAATAATAATAATAAAGGTCTTTATTAATGTAATATATCATACAAACGAAATTAAATAAATGAATTAACTGCTTGTTTGCGAGATTCAGGTAGTAATGAAACTACTCACTGTTCTTCCATTTAACCCACAATATTATTTATTGTATTTTGCTCAAAAACGGAGCCATAACCTCTGTTATATTGAAAATGATACATTAATTAGAACATCTATACCGGCCATAACAAACCAGTTACTAGTATACATAATTAAATCAAACATAGACCAAATATTAGAAAATTATAATATACCCATCAAACAACATCCCATAAAGGGTATTATTAAAAACTAAAATATTACAACATTTTAAGGATACCGGTATCAATATTTACTAATATTGTAAGAAAACAATATTTTCAATTTTTGAGTAAGATGTGAAGGAGGAGGTAATGTACTCTTAAATCGAATATTCAAATTATGTACAACAGTGCGGTATCAAATTTTGTTGTACAAGTACTTTGGTGAAATGCCAATAATTAACTAATGACCCTTATTCATATTAATCCGTTTTACTTCAATTGGTTTATGACTTATGTGCTCATAATTCCTTATCTCATATATTAGTCTCAGACAAGAATTCTGCAAAACTTTAATTTATTACATTTATTCTCAGACAGGGGTCATAAACCATATCTCTAAAATCTACTTGTGATAACACCAACGATTCACATAACTTTCTTTTTTGATACAAATACTTAAAGCATGGCGATTCTGATATATAGCTTTTAAATAAAGTTGCTTTTCTGTAAACATTTAACAAGGTTTTAATAAATAACCTGCCACAGATATTTTTAATTTATCATTAATAATGGATGTATAATGCATACTGCCAAAAATGATCATTATGATTAATATTCAAGTAATGGCTATTAGAAAAATGAACTAAATTTGCCAGATCATAACTAATCGCTGCAGCATCTTGTGAAATTTCATTTGGATAAAAAGATAAATAGATCTGTGTATCATCAGCATAAAGATGAATATTACATGCTATTAATGCAGTCTGAAGATGTGAGGTATATAAAATAAACAAGTGTTTCAAGAATTGAACCTTGTGGAACTCTGGTGGTGATACACAACAAACCTGATACAGCCTGAGTATGCCTCACAGCTTTCTTTCTATTTACTAAACAACGTTTGATAGTGAGTAATTGTACATACCAATATAATGAAGAATATCAACCAATAACCCATGGTCAATCTAGCAGGACTAAGCAAATTATTTTATTATTATCTTTGGCATGCACTATAGCGTCGGTAACATTTAACATTACCATAGCACAACGATGCTCTGGGCAGAACCCAGATTGAAATGATGGCAGAATATTACATGCTTCTAGGTAACAGCGGAGTTGTGTATTAAAGAACTTTTCAAATATCTTGGAACATGTCGGCAAGATACTAATGAGTCGAACATCTGTCAATAATTATGGATTGGATGTTGTTAACGGTGTTACATACACAATTTTCCACACAGTAGGGGACTCAGTGCTCATAATACAGTTAAAAAAGTATGGGATTATATAAGGCAACAAAAAGGGAATACTCAACTTAATTGTGAGGTCAATAATACCATCTGATCCAATAGAAGTGTTTTTTATGGACTTGATTACATTAACAACAAAATTGAAACTGAAAAACTTGATTTATTTGATTACCTATTTAGTGCGATGAAACTGTAAGGTATCATAACTAAGGTCTGAATTTGGTGCACTAGGAACAAAGTATTTATTCAGAATATCAATGTTGCGCAAGTGATAAGGTAATTCGGATTATTTGGATTTAACATCAAGATTGTTAAGTACAGACTAAATCTGCTTGCTACCCACATTGACAAGTTGTTTATGAAAATACAATTTCTTTTGATGCTTAACTGTATTATTAGTGAAATTTTGCATTTGTTTATATTATTCCCAATCATTGGTATATGACAAGTGTAAACCCACCTTAGGGTCACCTCAGAGCCATATAAAATATTCGTAGAACAACATTGGTATCTGACAAGTGTAAATCTGCTATAGGGTCGCATCAGAACCATGTTAAAATCTACTAAAGAGGTAGCCTAAATTGAATGAGTTTTCTTCCTTAAGATAAATAAAAAAACTCGCTGCTTAAGCCTTACGGTAACGTATTCACACCCTTATTTAATAACCATTCTCTCAATCGTATAAATAGAAACATGTTAAAAAATGGAAATAAACCAATGACCTGTTACCTACTTAACATTTGCAAAATAACCAACAATTTATATTGATTTTCGTTCCCTATGCTGGAATTACTTTCCCCATGCCAGCTAAATTTTTCCTTATTGTTAAAAAATGTTTACCAATCCCCAAATTATTGAATTTATATGAAATGTAACTATATAAAAATTAATCAGCTGATTTCATGTTAAGCACATTGGCTACCTCAAAGCCGCTCCCAAGGTGCAAACAAATTGAAGGCACTTGTTCTTCTAAACTTTAAAATTTTTCACCTAAATGTATTTAAACCAAATACATCAAACATTGATAAACCAAACTCACCTTCAATTTATGTCAAAAATGTCAAACTAGAAATTTTTATTATTTTAACAACGACCCTAGGTCATGGATCGAAATGTAAATAAAGAAGATTTTAACAACTATGAGTGGTTTAATTCCCAAAGAAGTTTAAGAAACAAAAGCAATAAGAAAAATTGCAAATCTAAGGTACAGAGAAGACTGTAAATATAGTTTTTTACTAGCAGTGTCATTCTTATATTTACTGGAATGTTAACTATATGTACATAAAAATACACACAATACAGTAATCATTATCAAACTCAGGCATGATTAAATTCATATGAGACTAGAAATAACAAAACACTTTACATTCCTTATGCAAGTTTTGGAGTAACAAGATTTTCTGTGAACTAATATTCCATGAAAGCATATAACTGTTTACCATTATCGGCAAAATCATTACCACTATCTACTTGCAATAAGAAAATAAAAAACGTCTTAAACAAATACTCATTTTTCATTAGATGAATATTTTAGTCACAACTTCCATACTGCCCTAACCTCTTAATTTTAAATGTGCAGAACTTCAGCTGTATGATTTTTTAATATATTGTATCTGAATGTGTGCAAAAAAATCTAACCATTTTAAAAGCATTCATAAATATATTCTATTCTATTCATAGAAACTCGTTTCACAACTTTACAAACTAATGTGCTTTCAGTCCTAGCATTAAAGACATTTGCAATTTTATTACACATAAAAAGCATTTGTAAGTATTTCCTATGTGCATCATGCCTTTAATGTTGATGTAAAATATATTCATATATATATATATATATATATATATATATATATATATATATATATTGCTGTGATAAGGGGTTGTTTAGTGGTGTATTGAGTAGTAAGGATAGTGTAGTAACAATAAATAGCAATAGGAATCAGAGAACTGCATTTATTTGGCAGAAAAATAAGTAATTAGTACATTATGTAAATAGCAAGCATTTAACACCCTGTATATTGACCGTAATTAACTTTAAACGATGCAAGTAAGCATATCTTACAACAATAGAATGCGTATTCAACAGAAAAATAGGTAATTCGTACATTATTTAAATAGCAAGCATTTAACACTCTGTATATAGACCGTTATTAATTTTAAGTAATGCCAGTGAGCATATCTTTCAACAATAGAACGCATATTCAGAAGAAATAATCCTACATGTAATTAAACATACGTTGAGAAGTGTCTAATTAGTTATAAAATAAAGACGCCGAAGATAAAAGATAAAACCTAATAATGCTTTATGCAATTACGCTGGAACGATAAGCATTTTGATAAGAAAATGCAGTTTCAAAGACGCATAAATACATGAACGAAAACAGCATTAGAATTACATCATTTATTTTGTACAATTATCCAAAATGCGATATCTACACAAAACACGTATGGCAAAGATAACGAATAATAAAGTATCAATAGCAAATAAACACCATTACATGGAAATCCGAATTAATTACATCAGAAACCGCTTCAAAATACAGGGAATATTAAAGACAAAACCTGGTCGGTTAAGATAATCTGCAGAACTGGTTGAAAAATCAGCCCACATGTAGTGGGAAAAGGCTATTTAACACACAGCGGTAATAACACAAGTCAGTTGACAACTGATGCACGTCGAAGCTGCGACACGGTTAACCAGAAATCCACGTGTAATTTAAATAAAGTATAATAGAATATCAAGTTTATGTTACAGTGAAAATAGTGCCACAATTACGTTAAGCATATGAAGAGTTGTTGCCGTTTTTTTATAGAAAACGTGAGTAGAATTTGGGTAATTGATTTAAATTAAATATTTATAATAATAGGGCTTTAAGTCTGGGTTGACAATAATATTTCAAGTCTGTGTCGACCATAATATTTCAAATCTGTGGTATATTTCTGGACAATTCAAGTCGGTGTCGACAATAATTCTGGATATTTCAAGTCTACGTTGACGATAATACTTTTGGATTCTAAGGAGACAATTCCAATCGAATTTTGGTACAATTCTGGTACAATTCTAATTTGCGTCGAAAGCATTTAAGGGGAGAGATTCAAGGCATATGCAGACAAATATAAAATAAAGAAGCACGAGGTAATTTCTGGAAAACAAGGGTAACTACTCAAATTTTGGTTCAACTAAGCAGAGCATTGGTAGACGATTGAAGACAACAAAGGGGTGTTGATCCACAACACAAACAACATATCACAGGTCAGATCTATTTAATTTTTAGATCTTTTTCAATTTAAATTTTAATACTGAATTTATTCAATTTATCTAAAACTTGTAATGAAGTCAACAAGAAACATTTGCATACGTTAAACTTACGTAATTAAGCATAAAGAGGTCTAGAACGTTCCAGATTTTTTTGTAAAGAGGGTGTAGTTTTTGGTGACTTTAGATTGAATTAAAAGTATAAATTTTGGGATAAACAATACATATGATATTAATCGATTGAAGGGTGTATTTAAAGAATTTCAAAAAGTGTAAATAATATTTCTTTTCATTATATGAAATTAATTGACTTTGTTTTATCAATTCAAACAAATAATCATAAAGGGGTGAAAAAGGAAAATTGATCATCGTAGCATTGTGCACTCTGTGTAGATTAAAAAGGGTTAGCCGTGGCACAATAATAAAATTAGTAAGATTAAATTTGAAGTGAGAACACAGAGCGGTGGCGTTAAGTAGAACGTTCATAACACCGAGTACGGCGTTATCATATCAATATATATATATATATATATATATATATATATATATATTATTATATACACCACCCCTCTACTTTTTGTGTTTCACCTATACTATACCCTTTATTTTATACTTTTGTAAAATGTGCACACCTAATGCACGCCTGCATCTTGCACTGTTTGGTTGGTTCTTTTATTACTTATTTATTTGCAATGCCTCGACTCTATAAAACTCTTAATCTCAGGGTATTCAAACTACTTATAGTGGATTCCGTTATAAGTAGATGTGCTAGGTCCAACCAAAGTGCACTCTTTTGTTTTTCTACTAAAATTGCTACTCTACTTTTGTATATGCCAAAATTTATAAAATGATCAAAGTTACTATGTGCCAAATGAAATTACAACCAAAATTTGTATGACTAAATTTTGACGTATTATAAAATGATGTTAAATACTCACCTGGTCTATACTTCGTCGATGCCTCGCTGAATCCTGGCACAAAATCCTAATCCCGTATGCGTCCTTATAATGATGTTCTCAATTTTTCGTGATGTTTCCAGGTATCTTCTAATTTTAACTGTTCCCCAATATCTGAAATGATTAACCCAAATTTAGAATTTTGAAAAAAACTAGTGCTATAACTTCCCTTGTACTAAACTCCACTTCAAATCCTTGTTTCTTCTATAATTCCGTCCGCTTCTCCGTATCTAAATCCCAATCCACTCGTTCCTGTATATTCTTGCTCGCTGCTCCTGTTGTCTTTAAACCGCTCTCAAATATCCCTTCAAATCTCTTTATAACCACTCTCGATAACCTTCTAACTTTAAACCACACTCCAATATCCACTTCAAATCTGTATAACCACTCCCGATGACCTTCTAACTTTAACCACTCTCCAAATCCAATATTTTACCGTCGCACAATCACTACTATTTACTTTATACTTTCGCTTATTTCTTTACCACTTTTCAATGAAACTCATTTTAAAACAATTACCTTTATTTTCTTTTTCAAAATATTAGCACAGTTCTAAAAACACGTCTATTACAAAATTTGTTCGAAAATTAATCTCTGAAAAACACGTCTTTTACAAAATCGGTTCGAAAATATTCTGCCTTGTTTACTCTCTAAGGCGACCATGTTGATTCTCAATTCGCCTACTACATCCTAAAGTTCATCACAAATAGTCAAGTCCGTGTCGCACATACCCAAGTTCATGTCTTTAATACAAAATCATAATCACACTAAATTCTAATATATGTCCTAAATCTTTACATTCAACCAATCACATTTTACGATGTTATTATAACTAATAATTTTGGGTTTACAAATATTGTCCAAAAGTTGATTCTATAGAAAATGAAACCAAAATTACACTTGACCCTGGATGCATGTTGATAGTGAACATTCATAAACGCATCCGGCTTTTGGACGGCAAATGTACTTTCAAAGGCTTTTTAAAAATTCAACTCGGTATAAACCCTTGAGCATTTCACATCTTACTACGCCACTTAGTCATTTTAAAATTGCCTTTTGGCACTTAATTTCAACTACTATATTTGCATGGTATTTTAGTATACATAAAATACGGCAAACATATATTTTAGGTTTATGTGATCAAATATGTGGATTATTTTGTTTGGCATATACTACCTTGTACTAACCAACCCTTATAACTCTTAGTAGCTCCCTTAGACATTTTAATATATATATATATATATATATATATATATATATATATATATATTAACATGTGATTAAATGTTATCTTTGTTATTACGAAGTATTAACAAAGTGACTCCAGACAACCAGAACACCACAAGCCTATAAAAACTTTTTGCTAAGTGAATAATTCATAAAATCTGTTTATTGGTATATATTTGCCTATCAAGTCTATAAATAGAAAAAGATTAGAACTTTTAAAATAAATAACTTTCTTTTAGATCTGCTGTAAAGGAAACCACAACACAAACAAAAATTGGAAAACGTACTTACAAAAGTGTAAATTTTGAAGGTCGCGTTGCTTATGATATGTATGCTGTGATGAAACGAGACTTTAAGTTAAGGTCGTATACCTTAAACAATGTCTGTAAAGAAATATTGGGTGAACAAAAAGAAGATGTACATTACAGCATTATTACAGATTTGCAAAATGGTGATGAACAAACACGTCGCAGGTAAAAGTAACGATATCTACTGTAAATTAATAATTATTTAATGCATCGCAGACTTGCTGTTTATTGTATAAAAGATGCTGATTTACCTTTACGTCTGTTGGATCATGTTAAAAGTTTTGCTAATGATATTGAAATGGCCCGTGTCACAGGAGTTCCTATAACCAGTTTATTAAATAAAGGCGAGCAGGTGAAGGTAGTTGCACAACTATTGCGACATGTAAGTGCTTTATTTATGCTATTTTCATATAAAAACATTAATGTTTTAAGTGTCAAGAAGCACATTATTTTATGCCCGTACATCAATCTGCTCCTGGTTCTGACCAGTATGAAGGAGCAACTGTAATTGAACCAATTCGCGGTTATTACACGGATCCAATTGCCACATTAGATTTTAGCTCATTGTACCCCAGTATCATGATTGCACATAATTTATGTTACACTACATTATTAAGAAGCAACATGAAAGAAAAGTTGGGGTTATCTGATGACCAAGTAACAGTAACACCAGCTCAAAATATGTTTGTTAAATCAACAGTAAGACCAGGCTTACTGCCTCAAATTTTGCAACAGTTGTTAGCTGCCAGGAAACGAGCTAAACTTCAACTAAAAGAAGAAAAGGATCCAGTTATGCGGGCTGTATTAGATGGGCGGCAGCTAGCTTTAAAGATTTCAGCCAATTCAGTCTACGGTTTCACTGGTGCTCAAGTTGGAAAACTCCCATGTTTAGAAATTTCAGGGGTAAGTAATTTTGATATATTAATTTTACTATTTGATATTATAATTTTAAAAGTTAGAATGAGATTTAGTTACACATTTATTTATTTATTTATTTCAAATATAAAAAAGAAACGGAAAAAGGCACTTGGACCTACAGAAACTAAAAGAGAAAGATATTCAAGAAAGATTCGAAAAAAGGTCAAATGAATTGCTCAAAGATATCGGGAAAATATCTGATACTAAGGAAGTAGAAACAGAATGGAATAACATTAAATCCAGCCTCGACATGGCGGCCAGAGATATTCTGGGGTATACACAAAAAGTAAATAAGAAACCATGGATAACAAAGGATATCCTGAATTTAATAGAAGAAAGACGAAAATACAAAAATAAATCAGACGAAACAGGAAAACAGAGATACAAAGCCATAAAATGGGAAATTATTCGAAAATGCAGGAAATATAAAGAACAATGAATTGAAGAAAAGTGCAAAGACGTACAAACTAAGATGGAAGTAGGAAAGACAGATGAAGCATACAAACTAATTAGAATCAATTTTAGGGATATAGAACCGTATAGCAAGAATATAAGGGACGCGGGAGGAAATGTCATTATAGAAAATGTAGAGAAAGTGGGTAGATGGCAAGAATATATAGGGAATTTATATGCAGGAGAAGAACTAACTGCATTAGAAAAGGAATCAGACATTGAAAATGATGACTTGGGATATCCTATACTTAGATATGAGTTTGAAATAGCATTAAAGGGTCTGAAAAATGGTACAGATAAGGTGCAAGTGGAGACTCTAAAAGCCGCTGGTCAAGCAGTAACAGAACGTCTCTTCCAACTTGTAAGCTGTATGTATGAGACAGGCGAGATACCCAAAGATTTCAAACATAACATCATAGTAACTATACCAAAAAAGAAAGGCGCACATAGATGTGAAAATTTTCGAACAATAAGCTTGACAGCACATGTATCAAAAATATTAACTAGAATTGTACAAAGACGAATGGAAAAACGGGCTGAAGAAATACTAGGAGAAGACCAATTTGGGTTTAGGCGAAACAGGGGAACACGGGAGGCTATCTTAGCTCTGAGGGTGATAATGGAGAAAACAATAGAAAAGGGAAAGCGTGTATATAGGGTTTGTAGATCTGGAAAAGCATTTGACAATGTAAAATGGAAAAAAATGTTTGAAATACTCAAAAAGATTGGAATGAGTTATAGGGATAGACGGATAGTACATAGCTTATACAAAGAGCAAACAGGAGTAATAGAATTAGAGCAGGAACGTAGAGAAGTAAACATCAGGAAAGGGGTAAGACAGGGATGTTCCCTATCCCCACTAATTTTTAACTTGTAAATTGAGGAGACAATGAATAATGTCAAATGCAGGAAGACATTTGGAATTACTATGCAGGGACACAAAATTGATATGCTTAGATTTGCAGATGATATAGCGCTATTAGCATCTAGCAAGGAAGAGTTAGAAGCCGCTCTCAATGAAATGGAAACGGTTCTAACAGAGAGATACGGTATGAAAATTAACAAAAGTAAAACTAAAGTACTAGTATGCAAAGGAGGGGAAAATAAATTAAAAACAAGAATACAAATATGTAACACGAACTTACAAGAGGTTAAGGATTTCTGCTACCTAGGAAGCCAAATAACGCAAGATGGGAAAAGCACAAAAGATATAAAACAACGATTAGCACAAGGTTGTGCTACATTTAACAAGAAAATGCAACTACTGTGCTCAAAGACCACAAACATAGAAACAAGGAAAAGATTGCTCAAAACATATGTGTGGAGCACAGCACTGTATGGCTGTGAAGCCTGGACAGTGGGAGAAGTGGACAAGAAAAAGGTAGAAGCTTTTGAAATGTGGTGCTACAGACGTATGATGAAGATATCATGGACAGACAAAGTTAAGAACGAAGAGGTACTAAAAATGGTAGGGGAAGAAAGAAATATGTGGAAAACGGTAAAAAATAGGAGAGATAGGATGATAGGCCACATACTACGGCATGAAGGAACAGTGCGGAATATACTAGAAGCAGAGATAGGAATAAAGAGAAGAAGAGGTAGACCTAGGTTAGACTACTGCACACAGATAATGAAAGATGTAGGCTGTAGGAGTTTCAGGAAATGTGTAGGCTAGCTCAGAAGAGAAATCAATGGAGTACGCATCCAACCAGTCCCAAGATGGATAAATTAATGACAAGAAAGTAGCTGCACTTAAACATGATATTTATTACAAGCAACTACAAGCATTGGAGGGGCAATATTCTCGAATAATGGTAATTGCGTGAAAGCATTTACTGGAAAACTATTATTTCGGCAAATATCTAAGTGTCGGGGATCTTGGCAGCCACAGGTTGCTTAACCTCCTTCAATAAATCTCAGTGAAAAAGGGCATAATATTAGAAAACAATAGAAGAAACATGATATTTATTATAAGCAACTACAAGCATTGGATGGGCAATATTCTCGAATTATGGTAATTGCGTGAAAGCATTTACTGGAAAACTATTATTTCGGCAAATGTCTAAGTGTTGGGGGATCTTGGCAGCCACAGATTGCTTAACCCCCTTCAATAAATCTCTGTGAAATAGGGCATAATATTAGAAAACAATATAAGGGGAACCGAGCTGTATTGCTGTGTGAGAATTTCAGGGAACCATGTAGGTTAGTTTAGAAAAGAAATAAGTGCAGGTACATGTCCAACCAGTTTTGCGACGGGAAACCCAATGACAAAAAAATAAGCGCACACAAATCTGATGATTATTATAAACAACTAGTTGTTTGTTGTGAAATATCTGCAACTAATGTTGACTGTGCGAAATGTCATATTGGAAAAAATATTAAATCAGTAAATGTTCAAGTGCTGGGGGAACTTGGCAGCCACAGGCTGCTTATCCCGCTTCGCAACCACTGAATGTCTGAGAAATAGGGTATATAATTGTAAAACAATAGAAGGTGACCGAACTGCATCTAACAAGAAAGAACGGCGCCTATGATGAAAGACAACAAACATAGAACAAAAAGTTGTTGAAAGCGTATGTGTGGAGCACTGCACAGACAATATGCCTACGAAATACGAGCAGTCTGAAAAGCAGACAGAAGAACAGGAGCGGCCTTTGAAATGCAGTGCTTCAGATGTTTGAGGATGGACAGACAAAGGTAATAACAAATAGGTTATAGAAACAGTAAGGGAACAAGGATATCTTTGGGAAAAAATATGAGAAATAGAAGGGCAGAATACGTTCTAAGGCGTTTTTGGGGAATAGTATGGGATATATGACAAGCAGAGATAGGAAAAAAGAGGCGGATGTAGACCTAGATCAGATAGTGATAGATGCAGACTGTGCAAATTTCGGGGAAATTTGTAGGTTAATTCAGAATAGGAAACAATGATGGTACGCGTCTAACCAGTTTCAGGACTGAAGACCCAATGATGATGATATTTCAAATATAGTATTTAACAGCAAATGGCAATTACAGAATATGTAATATTTAGTACATACATACATTCACCTACATACGTTCATATGTAATATACCTAATTATATGCTTTCTGAGCCTTAAGTGGAAGTAGAAATATTACAAAGAACATTTAAGGAACTGCAAAATATGTCAACTGTTCCTGGTAGATTATTCACATTTGTTTGCACTTGAAACACTGGAGCTCTATACAATACGTTTGTTCTATGTCATGGTAAAGCGAAAGTCTGTGGATTGCGCATTGATTTATGGGGAATATTGAAATTCAATTTATGAAGAAAGTCGGAGCATTTTATAATATTATTAATTATTTTGTAAACTAATACAATAGAAAATATTAACCGTCTGTCATGTAAACTTTGAAAGTTAAACATTGCTAGCAGGTGTTTCTGAGGAAAACCTTTTTCAGGATATGACACATAGCAAAAATAATGTAAATTTTTTAGAAAACTCCATTGAATTTTCTCTAATAGTGTCATTTGTATAATGGTCATTGAAAACCACATCAATGATGCATACTCCAGGTTTGGTCTCACTAATGAGCAGTATAATGCTTTACAGGTTTCTATGTTTTTAAATTTCTGTATGTCTTGACACAGAACCAAGAATTTGATATGCAGATGAACACACCTGACCAATATGTTCATGAAAGCTTAGTTTAGCATCAAATATGACACTCAAATATTTTATAGTTTCAGGCCGATCGAGAAGTGTATCATAAATTAGATAAATGTAGCAAATGCTCTAGTATGTTTATGCGTATAAGATATAACATTATATTTAGCAGCATTAAGTAAAAGGAAATTTTTATTACACCATTCACAAAGAGTATTCAAATTTTTCTGCAGCTTAACACAATTAATGTACGTATCCACCTTACTATTCATTTTTAGGTCATCAGCATATAATAAACATTGGACATCTATTTCACTGCATATATCATTGATAAAAATTATAAAACACAAAGGACCTAATACTAATTTATACTAATACTAATTTATTCCTTTTAATAACAGGCATTTTTGAAAATACACCTAAAAATATATAATTTAAAATCAAATGATTGACCTGCTTAATGCCCTTATGACACAGGAACTTATCCAACCTTGAAATTAATTTTAGGAATCAATTAGGTATGTTTTTTTAATTGATAGACTACCGAAGTGTTTTGATTGCAGTTTACATTAAAATAATTGTAGCCGATTAAGAATGATACAATCGAAATATGTTGATTATGACAAAATAATTTATTCGATTATTCTTTTGAAATAACATTCCTTTGTAAACGTTAGACTAATTTACCATGTTTAGTTGACCATGACGTATTTTTGTATTTGTCATTGTAATTTCCAGTTCTTAGCTCAATCGTCAACACTCTTATTTCAGTTGTTTAAGCTTTTTCCTTTCGTTGATGTGCAATAGGAAATGATGCATAATAGAAAATAATGTCTAATTAGAATGAGAATGTAATTGTATTAGGCAAATTCTAAATTAACCATAATGTAATAACAAGATTGGGGAGTGCAAACAATTTACAATATTTGGATTACACTGAATACTTTAGCTTTCGACCACGATATAAAAATCAGTTTTATTTTAAGAGGATAATATTCATTTCTTCACCATAATTGAATGAGGAGCAAAATTCATGATAATTTATGATGCTTTTCCTAAATTATGATCTAAATTATTCAGTAACCCATTTGAGAAATAACACCATAAAATTTCTATTTGTATTTTTAGACACGAAAAACAGTAAAGCATTGAGCACACCATGTCTTTAAACCAACATCTACAACCACAAAACATATCCTTTTATAACCCATTGAAGATCGAAAACGTTTAACTTTTTGTCACAATCTTATTGTGCAATCTTTGAAAGATGCTTATGTTTTTCGATAAAGACTACTTGTTTTTTATTTTCAGTCCGCTTGAAAAATGTTAGACGGGCATTTTTCACAAAAATATGCCCTTGCTCGGATGAGAGGTGAAATGTAGGTTCAGTGTGTGTATCACTTACGTTAAAGATCCCTATCTTGCTTGAAACAGCAACACTTCAGCATAATAAAACATTTCCAGGTAAAAAACTCGCTTCCTGCCCAATGTAGCACCTTCGGGTGGAGCAGTAATCAAATGTAGTGTTGCTTAATACCGGTGATTCAATGACTTAGTTGGTATGCGTGCGACTACTAAGTCCAAAGTTCCGTGTCGATTTCCAAGACAAGCCACTTGAAAAAATGTTAGGTGATCATTTTTTCACAAAAATACGCCCTCGTTTGGATAAGAGGCAAAATGTAGGTCCCATGTTAAAGGTCTCTATCTCACTTGGAACAGCAAGGGTTCAACAAAATAAAAAAATCCCAAGTTAAAAAACTTGCTTCTGGCCAATGTAGTACCTTCAGGTTGAGCATTGGAAAATCAAATGTAGTGCTGCATTCATAGGTTCATAGTAAACTTTTTTCTTTACAAAAGTGATTACACACAAAATGTTTTAACTTATCCTGGGTATCTTGTATTTTGCATTTTGTAAACTTATTTTTATATATTCTGGCTAGGTACTATATATTACCTTCCTTGCAAGGCCTTTCTTTACATGAAGGTGAAATTTTATTTATCTAAAATGTATTTAGATTATGATATTTTTGTCATTACTCAGGTCTTTTTTTTTTAATTTTTAGAGTGTAACTGCATATGGTAGAAGTATGATTGAACAAACTCGATTGGAAGTAGAAAAGCACTACTGTGTAACAAATGGATATGACAATGATGCAAAAGTTATTTATGGCGATACAGATTCAGTGATGGTTAATTTTCAAGTAAAAACTCTTGAAAAAAGTATGGAATTAGGACGAGAAGCTGCTGAATTAATCAGTACTAAATTTGTTAATCCAATAAAGTTGGAATTTGAAAAGGTATAATTTCCATATCTTTTATGAGTGTAGCAAATGTTATACTGTCTCAATTTCAATCCTTACTATTGGGATTTGACAAACTATAAGGAATTTATTTCTATCGACTAAAAACAACAATCTTTTTCGTTATTATAAAGTTCTAAATGAATTGAAGTTTGAATTTGTTTTTTTAATATTTTTTTATTTTGTGAGTTTTATTGAATGCATATAAAATGCTAAAATACATATTACTGTTGTCAATTTGATTTATAGATACAGTTTGTGGATTGCACCACTTGCACAACGGACTATATGTTATAATCTGATAATATTGTCAATAATATGTTATACAACTATGTTATATTATAGGTCTTTATTTTCGAGTGAGCGTAGCGAGCAAGTGTAGTAATCATCGGAGGAAATAATAGCTATTATTGCGAGTTGTATACTATACTTTATCTGTAACTGATTTTCAGTAAAAGAGCGCAATTTATAACTTTACTTTCCAATAAAATGTACATTAAAATTGCTACAATTGAAAAATTGAACAGATCATAGGATCTCAACATGACTATCACTGTTAGTTGTAGAACTAATATTATTATTATTAAGCTTCAGAGTTGTACACTTGTCTTGAAATGGTGCAGGCTGTCATCAATTTTTTTAAGCGATTGGTCATTGTATCCTTCAGCTACTTGTGTTGATTTCCAACCTCAAATTCTACAATAAATTAGTCAAAACTAACACGATTAGGTGTTATTGTATCAACAGAGTATTTGGCATTTTAAATTTCAAAGTTATTGATATTTAATAATATTATTTATCTACAACTAATATATCATACATATTACACCTGTGGTTCTTGCAGTATAATGCTATATATTAATCACGCTAGCGAATAATGAAGAGCACAGGGAATAATGGCTCTTTATTCCCTCTTATAGACCAACTGGAAAATAATATTATTAAATCCCAATACCTTTGAAATTTAAAACAAACGTCAAATGCCAAATATAAAATACTATTTTTTAATACAATAACACAAACAACTAGCTGTGTTGGTTTTTGCAATTACTACACGAGTGTGCGATGCTCGCTCATCTAACAACTTTCATCCTCGGGAATAATAGCCTTCATTATAGTCTCGTTGTATAATATACTATTTCTAGTTGGTCTATAAGGATTAATGAGCCATTATTCCTTAGGGTGGTTAATATACAGTGTGGTATTATTTTATGTCATTAATTTAAAGGGAGGCGTAGAGACCGATAAGACAAACAAAAATTGTTAATAAACCTGGGGGTCTAAAGCAAACAGTTTAGCTACAAGCAGACACAAAAAGGTATCAAAACTGTTTTTAACCACTGCAATGCTAACTAGGTCACTAATAAAATATACAATTACATCTTGTTTTAAAGTCGACCAATTAAATTGTGATCTTCAGCAAACTTAAATTAGTGAAATAGAGTATATTTTTGCTGCCAACTGATATAATTCAATGCACTTTAGCTACTACTGAGATAAGTTTAAAATTTGTTTAGATATTAATCACAACAAAAAATAATAGTCCATATTGCTGATGTGGTCGACTGTATTGGGTTTTTGACCTCGTATCTTGTGTTTGTAATCAGCGTGTAAGCAAAATACGATATTCTACTTTAAGTTGAATGTACTTTTTCATTACATAGTTTGTAACTGGGGTTAGATGTTGTGTGTTTCACCTGTTTGATTTTGCTGTGCTCCACTAAGTGCTTAGGTAATACACTTAAACGTAGTGTTAGGACTTAATTGTAATTGGATCTAGGTAATTGGAGTTTTTCTCGCGTAGTAGCTTAATGAATTGTTTTTGAAAATTATACCAATCATGAACTTACAGATATGGTGGAAATTTTTAACACTTATTGTGAAATCGTTTCATGTGCATTATGTGATTCGGGATAACAATAGCATCGGTAAGTTATTTCGTAAAAAAATATGACAAAGCAGCAGTTCTAAAACTTTTACCTAAGTTGACCTAGGTCTGGCATTTAAAAGGAAGTCCAAGAATAGAATGCTTTATAGGTCGCTTTGTTTAGCTAATCAATCTCTATTACCTTCTAAATTTAATGACAAAACTAATGCCACCCTGTATAGCATTATATTGCGAAAATAACAAATATGCATTATATATATTGATGTGATAACTGTCGCTCGTTGGAGTGCCGGTAAAAGAGTGCTGTGATAACGCCTTGCGTTGGACTTCACTAAAACATATGCTGTGATACAGATACAAAAAATTGTTAAATTTGAAATTCCTGACTTATCTTCCTTTCTAACTTTTCTTTGCCTGGCTAGTTCAACGGAAATAATGGAGTTTACAAAATGAAATCAAACACAGTTATATCATAAAGCATCTATACAGTCAAAATATTTTCTTCATACAAAAGAATATAGAACATTTACAGCATAGTTTCTTTCAAACTAAATTATTTATAACAAGTACCTATTTATTTAATTATCAAAATGTTCTTCACCTAATCTTACTTAAAATTTACAGAACTCAAATCTCTTCTTGTGGATAGTTTACCTGGCTTTTATTTCCACACTTGTAAGGTTTGTTTAGCCAAAAAAATCCTTTACAGATAGTATTTAAAAATCAAAGTGTTTCGAGCACTGACCACAAAACTTTCTGGTAAATATCCTTATAAAAAAAATTATATGATTAAGACTTATTCTACCTTAAATTTGAATGACTAAAATACTGAAATCTCAGTTACAAACAATACAATCTAAAATTTTATACTTATAGTTATATGTTAAAAGGAGCGCTTACTCAAATCTTTCTTGACCTTCAAATCCCAGCTTACAAAATCATCTATATGCTTAAATCTCCATTTAAAACATCAGTTACCAAAAGTGCATCTTCGATTTAATTTAATCTTTTTGTATCGAAGAATTTTCATTTTCATTGTATATTATAAAATCAAATAACTGCATTTAACAACTTCCATGTTTCAAACTATTTCGTATGTAAACTTTGCATATTATTTTAGCGTCATAATCAACATTACATTTAATTGGTTGCTGCAAAATTATAACTGAATTATTACATTGTCGAACGCGTAAATTGAGATGAATTGAATTATTGAAATCGAATTGATCAATCGATCCTCTTTAATAAAGTTCCCGCTTATATACCTATACCTAATTACGGCATGGTTCTGCCGAGTTTTCTAGATTTTACAGGAATTTATTCCAAAGATTACACACCTACCTGGCGCACGATTTCTGGGATTTCCTGATTCACGTGATTTATTTATAATAGCGATGCGTGCCGCCCATCCTTGTATAGCACAACGAGGTTATCGTGGCATCGCATTCTATCATGTAGTAATGCGAAAGATAATAAATAATTCTTATCGATTTTACGACATTTTTATCACATTCTTAATGTTTGCGCTCTTCTTAGAATAAACGTTTGTTTATTTAATTAGTTTATACTACAATTTCTTATTAAATGATGTATTTTTCTTGATTCTGAAGCTTTGAGAACATTTTTTATTTAAAATTGAATTTGTTTTACACACACGGGAGTCAAATTATATGATCAACTAAAGCTTTAATTGCTTTCCTCTTAACTATTGAAAAATATTTGCTTTCACGTAAATTAAAACATATTTTTAATACACAAAATTATTTTAGTTTATGCACCGAAAGTGCATTTTTATAACAAGTGAATAGTTTTGTATTTATCTTAGAGTAATTATTTACAAGCACATTTATGGCTATGCATTTACAATATGCTTATACTATACAGGGTGGAACAATGAATCTTATGAAATTTCTATTTTTTCAGGTTTCTTTTGTTTTTGGTGGGTTTTATTTGTAGGCTTTGTGTTTCAATGATCACTTGTGACCCCCTTATCACGTCAATATATATATTTTTTGCTATGATTATAAGGTTATTTAAGGTCATATAATGTCACAAAGGAGGAATACCTCATGTAAATATCATTAAAACTACAAAAACCAAACATTAAAACCCAAAAACAATTCATTCATTATAGAAAAGCAAATACAAAGCACCCTGTATAAAATCAATAACAAGCTACAATTAATTAAAGGAAGCTCATTCCGTAATAACTTCATTACATTTATTAAAATAAATAATTGCGTAAGCAATTCAATCATCTTAGAACACTTAAAAAACATTTTAAGCTCGAACCAAATACAAATTCGACATATTCGAATAAGGACAATCGTGAAATGAAATTTCTTTCAATCTAAACGCATTTGCGTAAAGAAGTTAATAAATATGTGCAATTTAGAACGTACATAAAACACAATATTTAATAAAACCAGTATATTTAAATGAAGTATAGATATTAGAGGCGACCGTAATATGTGCGTTTCATTTGTTAATCAAGTCCTGCTAAAAAGTTTTGATGTACCGGCAATTTAGAACGTATATAAAATGCAATATTTAACAAAACCCAACAGGTTGCAGATATAATTTATAATTGAAACGCCTTTTCCACATACGAACAACTGATAGCGTTTGTCAACCAATGAGAATGCATGAAATATTCGAGAAATAATTTGATTCTAAGAATCTAATGAAGCCGATAAAGGAGGATCATTTTATAATTCACGCGCCGACTGTGCTATTTTGAAACAAAATTGTTACGTGAATAGAATTTAGTGAAAGCTAATAATTTTAAGAGTTGAAACTTAACAACAATTTATAATGTTAAGTGATATAAACAGTAGAGCGTGTGTGCTGTAATAAATGTATATAGAATTTTACCGTTGATATAAACGCAAGTATAGAGATAATTAATTTAAGTAAAAATCTTAGCAATCTATTAATTTAGAGCTCTAAGCTGATGCTTAACACTCATTATTGAATTAATACTCTAAGTTGCTGCTTAACACTCTGTCACTGGTAAAATAATCTAAATTACTTGAGATAAACCACTCTAAGGTTTTGGGTAAACGACTAAGTTATTGGGTAAAGTCTTCAAATTACTGAATTAATTCTCCAAGGTACTAGTTAACGACTGTAAGCTACTGAAGAACTGATCGTTATTCAATCAAGAGTGATTTCTAAGCCAGAAGTTCCAGAACAAGTGGGAATTTGGGCAAGGAAGTTCTAGCAAGAAGAAAAAATAATGTTACATAATTTGTATATACAGAAGTGAGCTTAAAATTTGCAGGTGATTAAAATAGTGTGTAAAAGGGTATATTTCTTTAAACGTTTAACGAAACTATTTGTGGTAAGATACATTTTTTTTGCTGGCTTTAATTGCGTTAAAAAGGTGTAAAAATTTATAATCTTCGTAAAGAGCTAATTCGATTGGAATATTTATTTTAATTGATTTAAAAGTTCTATGAAACGTAAATGATGTTAAAAAGGGTGTAGATTTGTAAATTATAATATGACAAAAATTTTATTTAGTTCATTATACAAATTTTAGTGAGTTTCGTTTGTCTTATTCAGATGAATTGAGCGTTGGAGAGGGGTGAGTAAAAATTCTTTGTTATTATATCATTGTTTCATTCTGTGCGGGGTATCACTGAACTAGTCGAGGCATAAATTTGAGTGTGTTAATTTTAATTTATTTTTAAAGGCCTTCTGAATGAAGTTTCACGTGTATTTTTGGTTTACTAAATCGAAACGGACACGAAACTTAATTCCACCGTATTTAAATGTGATCCCTTTAACAATCTTAAATCTCAAAATTAATTAAAATTAACGCTTTCATGTAGAAATATGATCTTCCTATTAAGTATAAATGAAAATTCTTTTAGAATATCCTGTCTTACGTCATTCTGTCTAAAATGCTCTTGTCTGTTTTCGAACATTCTAGGCTTCTTCCAATGTTTTTCCTTATGGACAGTTTGTTTGCTATGCACTTTAATATTCGATATATGATTCAACTTAAAAATTTGTACCTTAACAAGCTTAAATCTCGAAATTAATTAAAGTTAACTCTTTCATGTAGAAATACAATCTATTTGTTATTAAATATAAATGAAAATTCTTTTAGGATATTACTTGATGTATTAAACTTAATTATATTTAAAATACGATCTTTCTATTATTAATTATGATTGAAATTTTCTTCTATAATAATGCTTTGTGTTAATGTAATTAGTACATATTTATACATGTATTTCAAAAATATGTACTATATGCAATTGACTGAATAAATTGCTTTTCTTTCATATTTTCTCGTTTTAAATTGCTGTAGCGCTGTCCCTTGAGTTAAGAGTCAATTAAATATACTGTGACCCCTCCCCTTGAGTTGGGAGTCTAATAAATATGCTGTGACGCCTCCTATTTTGCTGAGAAGCTAATAAAAATCCTGTGGACTCCCATATCCCAATTGTGAATCAATAAGAACGCAGTGGAATGCCCTTGAATTGCTACCTTGTAAAAGAATTTCTCTCTAAATAGTGGATATGAAAACTCCTTGTAAAGTTTGTAGAATTTCCAGGTTTAACATTTTATTATTAAAAGCTAAAGCACAATCAAATAATTTTAATTAATGCGACATATGTACAATTGTTTTAAATGTTACATTCGTTAGAAACGTTATTTTTAATCAGTAATTTGAATAAGCGCCATATTACTATAGAAGAATGTTAATGTTAATTATGTAATCAATGGTATTTTATTCTTTAAATAATGAAAGTTTTATAAAGTTTGAATTATTAAACTGCTTATTTTTACACAATTGCTTAAAATTTGCTTTTCACGTGATTATGTTAACGGACTGGATTTGGGTTTGTTTGTGCACAAAAAACTCAATGAAAATTACTATTAAAAGGTTTCGTTTTCAAATACGTGTAAAATTCACCTTGCATAGCATAATTAATATTAGTAATACAAAAATGAGTGCTCAAATATAACCAACACATCGATGTTTATAAAGATTTTAAAATAGAATAAAATTTCCGACCTTTTATAGAATGTGAAGCCATTGGTTGTTGTACTTCGTACTCCAACCAGCACAAGTGATGTTTCCGCTTGGATTTGTTCCGTATTTTTTAACCAAAATTTATTTCGATCCTTTAAGCATATGTTATCTGACCATTATTTAGACTATCACATATTCTGATTATCATTTAAAATTACTACATTTTCTGATCACCATTTAAAATGAACTTATTATCTGTCCACCATTTAAAGCTCTATAAAATTTTGTATAATTATCAGTTAAATATATTCTTATCTCTTACGTTTGCTAAACAGCTTTCTGTATTACTTAAAAAGTTTCACGAAGTTCATTTTAAATGTTTAATTAAATTCACTATCTATTCCATGCACATGAGTGTGCCGACTTTTACTTCATGAATCACGGAACAAAATTCCTCCTTCCTAAATTTTGTCTGGAGTATATAGGATTTTTATCGTTTCATAAGGATTTATGTCACATTGAGACTTCCCAACACTCGTGTTGTTTAGAATTTGCTATCAAATAAACGCTTTTAATGACCTAGGTATCATTTAACGGTAAGAGCTCGATTGGTAATTACATATACTTTATCTTCACAAAACACCTAAGTTGTTCAGAAGTCTTCATCCAGACATGCATTCATAATAGTGAAAGCATTTGCAGAATCCATCTCGTATTAACTTTTGTTATTCCGAGGTATTCATGTAGAATTCCTAAAACTGCTATTTATGAAACTCCTAGTTATGCCGCTAATTGTTGTGTCTTTAATCTTGCGTTTTTCAAACACTTAGATTTTCAATAACATTGAGAGTGACCCGCCAACTGGGCGACCTGGTTGGGGATGTTTATGTCATAATTCTTGATGATGTTTAAACAATTTCGTCCATTTCTCCACGAATAATTTTTGGAGCTTTAATTGGTTTTCAAGAAATTTTATAACAGCTCAATATGCGGGTTTCTTCATTTTCATATGTGACAACACAAACTTATGAATATAACAATGCTGTAATTATTTTATAAATTATCAAACATCTTACTAAGTCGTATATGATTAAAAAACATAATGATAAATTGCATCAAAATTAAAAACTGCCTAGTCTGGGAATATAAAAATCTCTTCTTATGTATTAAAGCAAACTTCATTTTTCATTGTACATATCTAACTATCGTGTTAATTAATAAATTTATCACATTTCTGTTAACCAACTTATAGATTTTGTTTTTAGTGAGGCTTGAATTTGGATTACTTTGAAAACTTTCTGTTTTATTTTTATGTAGTTTTTTTATTGTCTAGGTATATTATCCTTATTTACTGATCAATAAGAAACGTTATGCTGGTTTATATTTCACACGAATTGATAAGTATGACAAAATGGACTGTAAAGGAATTGAAACAGTTCGTCGGGACAACTGCACTTTAGTTGTGGATGTCATTAATACTTGTCTTCAAAAATTGCTTATAAATCGGTAAATCAAAATCTTTTAATTAATGAATTACTTTTTTATTTGTATTGTAGTGACCCTGATGGTGCTGTAGCTTATGCTAAACAAGTAATAGCCGATTTGCTTCAAAATAACGTCGATATATCACAGTTAGTTATTACAAAAGAGTTGACAAAAGAGGATTATACTGCCAAACAGGCCCACGTAGAATTATCAATGAAAATGGCAAAACGTGATCCTGGAAATGCTCCAAAACTTGGCGATCGTATACCTTATGTTATAACTGCTGCTGCAAAAAATACACCAGCATTTCAAAAAGCTGAGGTAATAACACTTAACAAATATCAATATTTTATTGTACAAAACATTTAGGATCCGATTTATGTATTAGAAAATAATGTACCAATTGATGCAAAGTATTATTTAGAAAATCAATTATCCAAACCACTCTTGAGAATTTTTCAGCCGATTTTGGGTGATAATGCTGAATCGATTTTATTACGTGAGTATACATATAATTAAAACTATTATAATATATTTTTACGGTAAGGTGGAGAACACACACGCACTAAAACTGTAGTTACATCTAAAGTAGGGGCTCTTGCTGCTTTCACTCGTAAAAAAGAAACTTGTTTGGGTTGTAAATCTGTTTTACCTATTGGATATGAGAAAGAGTCACTATGTGCTTTTTGCAAACCCAAAGAATCAGCATTATATCAACAGGAATTACATCATAATCGCAAGCTTGAGGATTGTTTTGCCTCCTTATTTACAGAGTGCCAAAGATGTATGGGGTCTTTGCATGAAGAAATTTTATGCACAAGCCGTGACTGTCCTATATTCTATATTCGAACCAAAGTACAAATGGAATTGTCTTCAAGCAAAGATCGTATGGCCAGGTTTGGTGAACCTCTTGGTTTTGAAGAAGAGATCTGACTTTATAATTAGTTATGTTTTATAAAACTTATTTGTTTCAAATTTAGCAAGTAAAATATTAATGATAGTTGGTTTGTATTTAATAGTATGGTTTTCCTTTTCTGTGAGTTAGGCATTGGAGTCAGCCAGTGGTGTTTGAAAGTATAAATGAGGTAAGGTAAGTGCACCAATTAATTATTGACACTTTTAGAGAACATTTTTACAAAAAATTCGGTAAAACATTTATCTGTTCTTGTAATTAAAATTTGATATGCTTTTCAAGCATACTGATAACATCTAAAAACGTGTTGTCAAATTTTTACTTATCCAGTATAAAACTTGATTTTAATTTACACTTATTGTAACCTCGAAAAATCATCAATAGTTGACATACAAAAATTCTATCGGCACCTAATGTTGACATAATCATCACCATTTTTGGCAGGGCTAAACAAATATAAATACTTAAAAAGAATCGGTAAATATTTTGCAAGCTGCTTGGCATAAAAATTTTGAACAGTATTTATAAATTTCCGGGTTGTATCTTTCCATATTTCTACTTCATACACCACCCTTCGTGTGTTAGTGGGATTTGGAGGTTTTATTTTCTGAAGCGGCCATTTCCAATTTAATAAGTCGCCGTTGGCCATGGTTGAAACTTGATACTCATTTTTAGTAACATCAATTTGAGTGATTTTACCTTCACAGTGCGTTAACATAAATAAGTATTACCATATCAATAAATTACCTGGATAGTAACAATTGTTATATTTTACTATAACATAATCATTGCTATTTATATTGGATTTATCGAAAATAATAGGATTTTCATTAGAAATTGTATCCCAATCAGCACTCTCACCATCTGATTCTAATACTAGATTTATGGACGACTCTGAAGAATCTTCATCTTGAAACATATTCTTTGTGTTACGCTTGCGTTTACCTATCTGTTGAAGTTTTTTATTTTCTTTTCAGCTTTAGCTTCTTGTTTTCTATTACGCTCTTCTTTTTCTTACTACTCTTTTCCTTGTCATCATTTTACTTCTTATAGTAAGCTCTCCACTGGTCCTATGTTGCCACGGATGGAATTTTTTCTTTAGACCTTTTGGTTCGCCTTGAAGTCAAGTACTGTTGAGGCCAAAATAGGGATGATTTAAAAGGAGATGGTATCTCTTGAAGAACATGAATTTATAGTGACTGTATTTGATGTTGGATCAATCTCCTCTGGAGTTGTTTCGAAATTAATATTCGATGTATCTGCCATGGGCTGAATATTATTAAATGATGTGTCTTCTACTGCAGCACTTGGAACTTCTTTTTGTTGTAATTCAACTTCTTGGTGTAATTCGATTTCTATTAAGGGAACATCATTACCAGTAATATTTGTCGCTGATGAAAGTTCTTTCCACAGCAAAAATAAAGACATGTCCTGAATGTCCCCTTCCCAATCATTTCCAGATTTTCTAAATTCATCTATTTTTGGTAAGTCAACCTTTTCTTCTATTACAGTCAACAGTTTTGGAGTTACTGAACATGTTTTTGATGTTGTTCTTGCAGCAGAATTAGTCAGTGTTGTCGTTTTAAAATACTTGTCATATGGAACCGCATCTGCATTTAGAGGGAAAAGCCCACAAGTTCTAAATGCATTTATAATCATTACGCACTATGTTGGATAGTGCTTTAACATTTAAAAATCACTTTGATTATGTTAAAATAAAATTACAAAAAACTATATTTCTTCTCAAGATTAGCACCTAAACTGTCTTTAAGAACTAAAATTACAGTCTACAAAACAATCATTCAACCACATTTCGACTACTGCGCAACAATACTATATTTATTTGACCAAAATAAGTGCTCTTCAAAAACTACAGAACAGAGGTTTAAGAATCATACTGGAATGTAGCAAAAGCACCCTTGAATTGCTATCGGTTACTGAAAAAATTGAATATTTAACAATGATATTTATTTTTAAAATTATCAATGGATTAATGCCAAGTTATTTTGATGAGTTTATTGTTTATGCCAACCAAATAAAATACATAACCACGAAACTAGGTCACAAGGCAATTTATATGTTGCAAGGACCAAATTGAAAAAGACTTTGAACCCAATATTCTTTAAAGGTCTGATTAAATATCATACTTTACCAAATGATATTTGAGACTGTAATACATTGATATCTTTTAAACAGAAATTAATGAAAGAACTAAAACCTAACTAAAATATAAGTACTTAATAAAATAAACCAAATGACCTAAACTTGGTAGAAGTAATTATAATTTTCAAACTTTTAGTTAAGTAATAGTTGCTTTTACTGATACTTAATTTTTCTTTTTGGACTTGAGTAACTTTTAAGTAACACTAAATGTATTTGTATTTATATCTACTTAAATTAAGAAAGCACGTTCTTTTTATTTTCTATTCTAATGTATTATAATATTAGGATTACCTACTTTATGTAAATAAATTAAAAAATTTGTGGTGTTACTGTCTCTTCGAAACAATTTTTAATAGAGGGGAAAATTTTTCACGTCTCAATTTCTTTCTGTCATTTTCAATTAAAAATTTTTGATATCCTTTTTTCCATCCATCTTTGAGTGGATGGTAAACCCCTACATCCAACGGCTGTAAAATGTGAGTAGCATTAGGATAAAGAGCAATTAGCTCTATTCCATTGTCGATGCAAAGTTACTCGATTCCATTGTCAAATGGGAAGTATGCCCATCTGCAAATAGAATAATGGGTAGCACAATGTTATGTGCTATAAGCCATGGATGTAAAATATTTGTTACATATTCATAAAAGCTAGCACCTGTCGTCCATCCAGAATCTGATTTACCTGTGGCCCATCCTTCAGATAAAGTTAGCAATAGATGTGGGGATTCTCTCATACGAAAACATCACCATTGGCAGGGGTAAATATTCGTCTGCATTTGCAGTAATTAAGCAGATAAAGCACTCCTTGTCATCATTGGCAATAAAATTATATGGCGCCTTAACCCATTTTTGAACAATATATTTGATTCCTTTTGGAGCAAGAAAGAAAGCAGATTCGTCGCAATTATATACACAACTAGGATCATTATATGCATATTCTAAATTCTTTGAATTAATATATCTTTCTATCTTGTCAAACCATCCACAAAGCTTTTCTTCAGTTAACTTTGATCGACTTTTTGTTAAACTTGAGTCATTCTCTCTGTCAACTTGGGGTGGCGCTTCATGAAAGAATACCATCTTTTACCTAGCGTATTATTTGTAAACTTATTTGGTCTATTCACTAAAAGTTGCACTGAATCCAGCAGTTGCAATTTCGTAGCTGGAAAGCCCAAGCTGGCTAAGGTTAATAACCATTCTACCAGAAGATTTTCTTTATCTAAGGCGAGAATAGATTATGGTTCCATTCTACAATCAACATATTTGCCTTTAACTTTGTAAAGTAGTGTAATTCGTGGTACATTGTACTGTTTGCTAGCCCAAGACACCGAAGACCCCTGTTTTACAGCGGCTATAGCTTGGTACATCTGGTCGGGTGTGTAATTCCTAAGTGTACCAGGCATTGTTCTAATTTAATCTGTAAACAAAATCATCAAAAGTGATTTATTTGACAAACGTTGCAATTGTAAGACAAGCTCTTATGTTGACTGTTGAAAATCATAATTTTGACGCTCCTGTCAACTATTGGTACAAAGCTAAATATAGGGCCACAATTATAAGTGAGATATTCCACTTTAACATAGCATCATATAAAGATTACTTTCAAATGCCTTCTAGCATAGGCTATTATTACCAATAGTTGACAAGAATGTCAACAACTGCAAATCACTACTAATTAAGTATCCTATTGTTGACACCCTATTTAGGATAACCACCTTATCATTTAACATTTTATGTTTTCAGATATGTAAAATACACCGAATTCAAGGTAGATACACCTTAACAAAAACCACAAAGAATTTAACAGAAAATTTTCACCATCAAGGGGTCAAACTTCTTAGAACTGTAACTAACCTTGTAAATACAATGTCACAACTATTTACTATTAGGGATCATAGATAAGTTGAAATTCAAATAGAACAGACACTAAAAAGTTAAGCAGAATGCAGATGTCAACAGTTGGTGCACTTACCTTAGTACTGTTTTTATTGATGTGCTTCTTTTGACCAATTTGGAGAATGAAGTATTATTGTGTTATATTGTGTAGCAATGTGCTTAGTGGAAATAAAATATAGAGTGAGTTTTTTATATCCTTTGATTTAGTAGACCATGGCACCTTGCCACATTCACAGTTACTGTATGTTAAAAACACAAATTGTAAAACAAGTCAATAGTATCTTATTTCGACTGGTACAAGTCCAAGTGACGTAAGCGCCAAAACGTAAATTGTTGGAAAAATTGAAAACTTCTTTTTAACAATACATTTTTCATGCCAGTTTTTTAAATAACATTATAAAGTATTTCAAGAAAATGAAGGTTTACTAAACGGTTTTAAAGTGCTGTATTATTATTTTAAAAATTTTGTCGCTTGTCATTTACTTTTTAATTATGGCGGTTATACCCGTTTTATTTTGGCCCTTATGCCATGTTGTAACTGCTTGCCAAAATATTGTTGTTTAGGCTGCGTTGTTTTCAAAATGCTAGTTTAGTAATTTAGTATGATTGTGTTTTAAATCTACTAAAAATAACTTGTTTTCTGTGACGGGAAAAAAATTTAATATTTAATGTTTCGTGACAGGTAACAAAATGTTACTTTGTATAAATTTACTTTTTTCCCTGGGAAAAAATGAGTACTTTTTTCCCGGGTATGTGGAAATAAGTAACCACTCACAGAATTAAATTGACATATATTTGATTACTTTAAAGGTTTTCTTAGCAACGCAAGTCTAACTGTCCCTATAAGTGCAACAACCTACTTGTTTTAAACTTCAAATTTGACATCAATTGATTTTTTGACTTTAATATTAAAACAATATTAGGTGTTCTTGGGTTTTTGTGAAACTAACTCAATTTGATTTTACAATAGCCCTTTGTTTCGATCCTCTTATAATGAAGGGAAATCGACAGTCCTCCGACTAAGCTAGGGGTCTATTCCTCGGATAGAGCTTATGAGGAGTGGTCGTGGGTTTTACAACAAAACATTTTTTACTAGCCTGACTCAAATACAAAATAGGGGGTGCAAAGGAGGCGCCACCAAGTCCTAGAATTTTAAAGCACGGGTTTATCTTAAGGGAGAACTTGGAAATCCTTAGAGGGAAAAGTTGATTTTACTGCAAAAGCAGGAGCTGTAAGAAAATAGTGTTAATATAATAATAAAGGACTCAAGATACACTCTTCCTACCTTATACCATAAAGCAAAATAGTAGCTATTAATATCAATAATTTAAATATAATTATAAGAGGAAAGTTATATATTAAATTCCTTGAAAGCCTTGTTAGTACTTCTTTATAAGTGCACAGTGAAAAACTTTAATAAAAGGGTGTGTGTATATATTTATCTTTCAACTCAATTAACCCTAACTTTGGACTCACTTGTCCAAAATAAAACAGTTACTCAATTTATCTTTATTTCAGTCAAAATTTTATACACAAAATATACAACAAAAATGGGGTCTAATCTTTTAGACCAGATATTTAAATATTTCTACTATAAATCGGCATGTTAATAATGTAATAAACGTGACCGTGAAGTATTTAAATTGATTACCCAATATTCACAGATCTATTACCTTGGTTTACAAATATGAATAATATATTTGAGGTTAAGCAAAATTAGTATTCGTAATTATTTCATGTGTTACTGAACTTGAATGTAATACTTTACTGTAATAAATAAAAAGCTTCATGATTGTAAGTATTTGTATTTACATCTAAAATGAGCAATAATTTGTACCTTAATGAAATCCAAACAATGAGGGATCTCATGGCTTCGTAATACAAAACTTATAAAATGCTACTGTTTTAGTTTCAAGTACCCGCTTGATTGTCATATAATTCGGGACAGCTGGAGTCAGCTCAAGTGTGAATGTTATCGCTTACCTTGCAACAAGTTGAACTTTGTGACTTAAATGTAACAAATGCCTTATCGTAGCCACACGTGCAAGCCTACGGTTCTTGGACAAACAAGTGACGTCAGCAAACTTCCTACACCTGTATTTTTAAGACACAAATTTGAGCTTTCTGAATTAATGCTGAATTATGTTATAACGACGTATTACATTGGGCCACCACCGGTAAGCATCCCACAAATATGCTGTGCGATCCATTGAAGTAAATCTCAATATAAACCAATCCATAAAACGAGCTATACAAAGTACCTTATCGTCGTCTTCTTTAACTATATACATTTGAATAAAAATAAGACGTGGTAATTTAGCGAGATTGCGAACATGTTGAGATTAAAAATTAATAACGTATTGAATTTAAATTCGTTAACAAACTGAGTTTAAATTCGTGGCAGTACTGAGCTTTAATTAGTAAAAGTATTGAGTGCTACAATAAATTCATTTAATTTGCCTTACAAATTATTTATTTTGCTTACCATTATTAGAAACAAACAGGGATTTATGATTGTCAAAAAAAATTGTTACAATATATTGTAATATTTTTTTCAATATTAAATCATCGTTTTGCCTGTCACAGAAAAAATAGTATATTATACACGGGTAAAAATGTAAGATTTTAACTCTCGGTGTTTTGTCTCCCTCCACTTCGCGCCGGGAGACAAACACACCTCGAGCTAAAATCTAGTACTATTTCCCCTTGTATAATAATTAACTATTAGAACATTGAATTGTTTGCAGTAACCTTTTCTCTACAACCAAAATGAAACAACGTAAAAGAATGTTTATTATTTAAACATAATACATTGTTGATAGACATAATTATAAAAATAACGTAGAACACCATTTTTGTTTAACATTTAAAGTAACAATGTAAACTCTAAACTTAATTACACTAATTGATTTTTAAACTTAGCGTCAAATGTAGTTATCATTAATTATATACTATACTATCATTTGAAAAGGTCACTCGAAATACTATTTTTTGTTAAAAGCTTGGAAGTCCTTCATATCTGTTTCGTCCAGAACACCATCTACATAATTGCTAAATTTTAAGAATAAGTATTGATCATGAATTTATGGAGGAATAATGTCACACATTGCTCTTACATTCTCAAATTTCTTTTTAGTTATGAGATGAACATGCCGATCGTACTACTTGTTCTTTTAACTCTGTTCTATTTTGGCTAATATCTTTAGAATCTATGGTACCCTTTACTTCATCTTGATCATATTGGTATCTGTAGAAAAATTCATTTGAATCCTTTATAAATGTTTGGTTTCAAATTTTGCATTTTGAACATACAAGTCCCTTCAGATATTTTCAGAAACTGAGAAGTTCCTTTAAAGTCAAGAAATTCTGTACAAGTTAAAGTGCATACTGTGTATGGTTTAGGCTTTATTCGTGCATTTTTGAGAATAGTTTTCTATTCCGATGGCGCCACAATCGATTTTCTCATAGATTTTTCGATTACAGCATGTATCGAGTCTGCAGGTATGTACATGTGGTCAGCTAGCAAAAATGTTAACGTGATTTCTATTATATTTCACGAGAATTTATTCAGAAAATACTGTAACGTGAGGACTTATTTTGTTTTTCTTTTGGCCTCCAAAGCTATCAAAAAAAAAAATTTGATGCATTTGATGTCATATTGTTGGTGTCTATTTGTGTTAGGTAATTAAAAAAGTGGGTGCATATTTCGTTGGAACCTCGTTGTCCATTTTTTCTTCCCACAAAAAGCAAAACCCATTTTTTGTGAATGACTCATACACCGACATATAGCATATTTTTTTGTAAAATCCTGTCTGCTGCTATCCTTTTGCAGGCAAAACACCCTGTATAAAGGAAACAACCAAAATTTACGTGCGAAATTTATCTCATTTTATTCAAATTTAAAGTATCAAGTATTACCATTATTTTATAATTAGGGGTTAAGAATTTAATAGGTGCGTAAAGAGAATAAATAGCATAAGCCAATGGAAATAATTTTTTTTTAATTTAATTGAGTTGAATTCAAAGGAATATAACGTTTAAAACGCATAAGAGCGTGTAAAAATCGATATATCCAAGGCGAAACGCTTTACTATATGAAATACTTCGAAGAGCGAAATCTTAGAAATGTTATTATAAAACGTCGGTTAATTAAACACCTGCATGTTTTCTAAATGTCAGATTCCACTTATTTAGTGTAGATAAAGCTCAAGATTCTACGTATATTGTACAAACGGACGAATGTTTTCGCAGTAAACACTAATGAGGGGTTATTTAAAGCACATAAGCAGTCCACATGGGGTTAGATAGCAGATGGACAGGAATATCGATTTCTACCACTCAAACAAGGTTAGAAGGAGATGTAGAAAATGCATAAGCAAGGGACAGCGTTAATATAGGCGGGATTTGTAAGACGTCAATGCATAGACTATTGGTCGATATCGTCAGTTATACATCAAACCAACACGAGAATGTTGAATGTTAATTTTCAGAAAATATCGTAACGACGCGCTGAATTTCGAGGATTTAGAAATTGGTTGAACTCAAAATTGTAAGAAATATTATTGTAAATGAAGGACTTCGGGTGGAATGCGGCCAAGAGGTGGCAGCGTAAATGGTATAAATACTTTTCGAAAATATAATAAAAGCCCTTAGTATTTTGATCGCTTCAGACTACGTACGAAAGTTACCACGAGCTTGTAAGTATAGAAAATTATTTTAAATTATATAGCACAATGTTAGCCTCATAATTTGTACGCGGATTGTGCCGAGTTTAAAATTTATTGAGGTGTCACATATATTTTTGTAACAAGCTCGTGTAGTGACGATATGTAACGTGGATTAAATTAAACTTCTACTAATAGCTAGAAGCGGCCTGCAGAGCAGAACGAAGCAAATATACGGCATCGTCAACGGAGCAGAGATCTTCTAGAAATTTCAGGTATCGCTTTAAAATTGTTGTTGTTATAAACTGTGAAACTATGAATAATGGGTGACGTGTGAGAGTGAATTTTGAAGGTATTGTGCATTATTTTGCGTATTGAAAAGAATACGTATAACTAACTTTATTATGGTATTTAAATAGAAATCTGAAGGTGTATATAAAGCTTATTAACGTTCCATCAGGAATTTAAATTTTGTAAAGAGTACATGGGTTTGTTTTTTTGTTTGTTGTAAGAGTATGCGAAGTATAAGGGCATACATTATTCATAATTAACTGGGTTATCATGAGCTCACCATACTCCAGAGTTTACGTAGATTTAAAATAAATTATAAAGAAGGAATGAGAAGTAAGATATTATTCAGGGCCCATTTACTCCAGGTACATTCTGTGTTTGATAATTTAAATTAAAATACAGGACATTACAAAATAGGATTTATTGAGGTGTAACTTGATCACTGAAATGTGGATAATATTGAATGTTATTTGTAAATAGTGATAAATAAAAGATTCTATGATTGTTGTATTTTGTGGTTTTATTGAGAGTGTGCATGAACGATAGAGAATATGAGAGTGAATCTAGATATCCAAGAGGAGGTCCAACTGAGCTAGCCGGAAGCAGTTGAAGAAAGCAATTCAACCGAGGAGACTGGAATCGGGGTAAGAAATTTATTTATATTTTTTGAAAATTTTTCTATTATGTGCAAAATTTCGATTTGTTATAAAATTGATAATTAGAGGGGTTCCATTTTTAATGCAAGATCCACGACATTCTTATGACGGCCCAACGTTGGGGCTCGAATGATTTTTAGCGAGTTTCAGAGATTAATCCTCGACTTCCACGGCAATATATATATATATATATATATATATATATATATATATATATATGCTGTGAAACCTCTTGGATCACCTGGTCCGTTGATTTTCTTCTGTTAATCGCCTCGGCTGCTCCTCTAGATAGCTTTCATCCTCATACATAAAAAAAACAAACACATTCCTACCACAAACATCAACGTTAACTCTATTTACATCAATATTCAGAATACATAAAATTTTCAAATTAAATTTCAGCATAAAATTCAGTTTTCAAAAAATTTCAAGATTAATTTTATTATCATTTTAATGTGCATCCAGAATTAAAGTCCTTGTTGGATGCCTAGTAATTAATATAACAATATAATCAGACCGAGTCTGAGTATAAAGGAGCATCTACCACCCTTTACGTTAATTAACCAGGATCGTCTAATTGAGCTCAAAGACATACCCACATTTTCATCATATTCTGAACATCAAAACAAAATACCCCTTTTTACTTAAACAAGCAAATTTCATCTTAAAATTAAACTTTTATGGTTAGAACAATTTCACTAATGTCCATTTAAAGTAAATCAATTATAAAGTCATTCAATACACACAAAAATGTCAAACAAAATAGTATAATTTACCTGAAGGTTACTGTCCTCGTAGCTTCAAAGTATCGTTTCTTTAGTTAATCACACCATTCAACAGGATTATATTTACAGCTTCTGATTCTCTACGCTTTTAAAGTTTTCTCCATCACCATCCATTCAAAGTCGTTTCTGGGCCTTTCCGGAACTCATCTGTGTTTATCTGACCCTTGTTTCATGGATCCAGACACGTATTTGAACCATTTAATTATTAACACCCCCGAAAAATAGCAAAGAAATTCATGCTTCTGTCACCTATATATACGCCAAAACTGCCTACTTTTGTGTATACATTCGTCGTTGTAAATTTTGCTGATTGGTACAGTGAAACTAAATTTTATTACCTTGTATCTAAGTGCACTGAAGTACATTCATGTTAGCACGTAAATAACAAGCTATTTTGAATCACTAAAATATACTAGCAAACTTTAAATTATTTAATCAAACTAAAATGCACGGTTTAATATCTTCAATCAAGTCGCGTATGTACGAGCTTTTAACGCATCGAATCGTCAAAAGTCTAAGAGAGCTTGTTTATATTCACCTCCGTATATATAGCAAAAAGCCTGTCTGTCGGTCTGTTCCCCAAAACGGGTAATTCTAAAGAATTTCTCATGCCATGTTCCCAGTCTGTCGCTCGCGCGTCGATTTTTACGAATTTTCACTCGCCCCATTTAAATCTCAGAAAATTTCCACACGGCACGCAAGCATGTCCGAGAAAAACTAATTAATTTTGTACAGAAATTGTTGTTCTACCTCTGATATTTGCATCCTATTTTCAACCAATTGTGACCCTCGCGACGTTGTTTAAATCCCGCCTTTTACAATATGTGTCTTTGCTTGACGCATTTCTCTTTCCTTCTCTAACCTGTTCGTATTGGTGCAAATTGATATTCTTTATTATCGATTATTTTAGTCCACATGGAGTGTGAAATAACCCAGCTTTAGCAATTCTCGTAACTATTATGCGACGTTTTCCCAAGATTCTTTGAAACATTAATTATCTGCAAACTTTACGCCGAATGTGACATTTAAACTACGCAGGTGTTCAAATATAATATTAATTCTCAGAGCCTTATTCCGTGGTATTTTAATCTTGGGTTTTACAAGTTTCTATAGGTATTATATGTTATTAACGGTTTAATTAACTCCAATTAAAATTGATTTCTATCCTTTTCATTTTTAGCGAATACAACTTAAATATTAATTATTATACGTACACTTTGTTTTACTACCGGTTACTTAAAATAGGGTTAATTAATATAAACTTTGCACGTAATTTCTCTTTGTTTAGAATAATTACATTACACGCAGAGCTTTTCACTACTGCTTCGTCTTATAAATAATTTAAATTTCTTATTTTTACTGAAACAACCGAGTTTATTTATGCTTCATGGTTTTAATAACGCGTATTATTTAATGAATTCCTTATACACGGTGATTAAAATTATTTGATGTGATTATTTAATTTTCTACCCTGGTCTAAATATGAGTATTTTCCCCTATTTGAATACAAATAATCCCACTTATTTGAATGCAAATATAAAGCATTTAGACAAAAGAATTACAAAAAAAAATTGCCTATCTCTCTCTACCCTTATCTATCTAACTTACCTACTTTGTCTCCAATCCAAAAAATATTTACATCTATCCTATATCCCTATCCTATTCCTAACTCTCACCTCATTCTATAAACTGAAATTATCCCTAACTTCATCCTACTTATCCATCTAATCCTATATACACCCTATATACCTATCATATTCCTAACTTTTAACTAATCTTCACTATACTTTACTTCCCCCTACCTAATCCTATATACCTATCCTACTCTTATTCTATTCCTAACTCTCCACTAATCTTCTATGAAATATCTACACTTAACCTATCTTATTTTCTTCCTACATTTACTCTTTATTCTCATCCTAAACCTATTCCTAATTATCTCCCATATTTATCCTATATCTAGCTCTATTTTCCCTAAACACTTACTTATACTCTTCTCTATACACCTATATCTACTCTCTATTCTATATCTATACTAAAATTCACCTATCTCTCCTGTGGTGCTGGTTCTCCGGTATAAGGGAATAATAGGTTGACGTGAAATCGTCCCCTCTCATTTCCCGTACCTACTTCCCTTAATAAATATGTGCACTCCCCTACTACTTCACCTATCTCAAAAGGTCCCTCATATGGCAAGTGTAGTTTAGCACATGTCATCCTATCTCTCTTCCCTACTCTCAAGCTTTTTACTACTACCTGGTCTCCCACTTTAAATTTTACCCTCTTTCTAATTCTTGCGTTCATCTTCCTTGTATATTTTTCAGCTCTCTTCCTTAACCTCTCCCTCACATCTACCAAAAGTTGTTGGAATTCATCGTCCCTAGGCACAATTTGCCATGGTCTTTCGGGATACTGTTGCTTGATCAGCATAATGGGACTGGATTTCTGTCACGGTACTAGGGTTTCATTGATAAAAGATTCAACCTTGGACAAATTGTCCTCCCATAAACGATGATTCCTATGTGAAGCTAAACGCAAAAACTTAACCGTCTCTTGAATATATCGCTCAGCTGGATTCGCTTGAGGATGCCTTATGCTACAAAACACCACTTTAATGTTTTGCCTCTCCAATAATCTCTAAATCTTTGATTATTAAAATAAGTAGCATTGTCTGCTAATACCCGTTTAAAAGTTCCTACTTCCTACAAAATTGTTCCAATTTTTGTTTGTTCCGACTGTGTTACAATCCCGAGTGGGATATAATTTGGTAAATTTCGAAAACACATCAGTCACAATCAGCACATGTTTGTGTCCTTTGTACTTCGGACTAGATTGCTCAAATAATCAATAGCAACTAAGTCCAGGGATTTTGTACGTGTATACTTTGTACCACATCCTGACTCGTACTATTTTTGTACTTTCCTAAAGTACATAAGTGACAAGTGTTGATGACTGATTTACTAATCCTAAGTCTTTAGTTGAAAAAACGTTTCCTAAAATTAACCATGTCTTTCGGATTCCTATGTGACCATATCTTAAGTGCAGATCTTTGATAATTAATTTTGCTTGTACCCTATCCACTACATACACTTCCAATTCTTGAATTTTTTACACAAAAGCCGTTTATCATATGGAAGTTTTAAATCCCGGTTCATTTTCTAACTTCGTTCTAACAATCTGTAGCTCCTCACTCTGCCTCTGGTTCCTCAAAATCTCCTCTTCTCCATATACTGAATCATTTTGTAGTAGACTGTTCATGGCAATCATGATGTCACACGGTCTTTTGTTATCCATGTCCCTGTTTCTACTAAACGCGTCTGCTATAAAATTATTTTCTCCTTAATATATCTAATCTCAAAGTCAAACTCCTGTAGTAACAACCCCATCGATATACTCGATTGTTCGAAAATCTCGTATTCATCAACGCACACAACGCCGAATGATCCGTTTCGATTACAAAATGTCTTCCTATCAAAAAAAATTTTAACTTCGTAACACCAAACACCACTGCAGCCATCTCCTTTTCAGTAATCGTGTAATTTACTTCATGCGGCTTCAGTGTGCGTGAAACAAAAGATATGGGCACCTCTTCCCCCTCTTGTACTTGGTACAACTCTGCTGCTAATGCACTATCCGATGCATCCGTCCTCAGTACGAAACCTACATCAAATTTGGGATGCCTCAAAATTAGTTGGTCGTGAAATTGTTCCAACAGTGTTAAATATGCTGCCTCTTGACTTTCCGTCCAACTCCATCGTACTCCCTTCTTCAGAAGTTTAAACAATGGACTCGCTTTTTCAGCAAATCCAGGTACAAACTTTTTATAAAAGTTAAGGACCCCCAAAAAAGCTCTTAATTTCCTAATGTTATTAGGTCTCGGATATGTCAAAAGTTCGGACAATCTTTCTTTATCGATACACATACCTTGAGTGTTCACCACATACCCCAGAAATTTAACGGTTTTGAAAAAAATTCACATTTTCTATATTCAGCCTCAATCCTGCTAATTTAAGCTCTAATAATATCCGTTCTAAATGAGAGTAATGTTGTTCCTCAGTTTCACTAAAATTAAAATATCATCCACATAGTGTATGCAGAATTGCTCATATGCTCCTAAAATTGCTTGCATTGCCTTAATTAATGCTGCACTTGACGTTGACAAACCATACGGTACTACCTTAAAATTATAGATTTTTCCCTCTACGGAAAATCCTGTGTACCTTCTAGAATCTTTGTGTAATGGAATCAGCCAGAATGAATTCCTTAAATCTAATTTACTAAAAATAAACTTGCCACTTAATCTCGTCAAAAGTGTGTCCATGGATGGTGGACAATGGAATTGCGGTTTGGTCCGTTGGTTAATTTTTCGTGCATCTAAACATAAACGAATGCTATCATCCTTTTTCTTAACTACCACCAACGGATTTATGAAATGAGTGTTTGATACCTCTATTATGCCATCTTCCAACATTTTATTTAATTCTGCCTTTACCTGCTCCCGATATGCTGCTGGAATTGGATAAACCTTTGCGTTGAACGGTTCTGAATTATCCACTTCCAATCTGTGCTCATAGCCTAACGCTGTGCTTGCTTCTACCCCACTAATTCTGCATGTTTTTGTAATAAAGCTTGAACCTCTACTCTCCTATCCTCTGGACATCTTATTGTGTTGATCTGTTTACTTCATCATCCTCTACCTCTACTACATTAATACTAAACCCCGTGTCATCCTCTGTGACTTCATAACTGCCCTTCCATGGCACTACCCTATCCTTAATCCTTATTACCTTCCTTTCCATATCTATCAAAACCCCTAACTTCATCATACAGTCAACACCTAAAATGCTCTGAAACTTCAGTCCAGGTACAATTACAAACTCCTGTTCACAGCTTAAACCTCCTATATCTATCCTAAGCACCACAACACTATTTACTACAGCAAACTTCTTTTTATTTGGAGCTACTAAATGGCTACGCTTTATAGGCATAATTCTATCACAAACCTTATCCCTAATTTTGCTGACGAATTCCTCCGATATTAAACTCGCCTCTGCCCCTGTATCAAGTAATACTTCTACATTATTTCAAAAATTTCTAAATTAATAATTGGCAAACATAATTTTTCCTCAGTTTCTGGCTCTACTTCCTCCTCAATTTTGAAAAATTCACGTGGATGTTCGTATACATTTACACAGAAATCTAGTGGTCTGTCACGTTCTAAAAATCCTGTCTCATCCTGTTTTCCGTGCTTGGTCCTGGTTGTCCTTCTACAACCTGTGCGTACGTCCTCCTCGTGTTAATATCCGTGTCCCTGTCTCTATTCGGCGTGCTGGTCACAGTCCTGTTTACCTCCGGTAAACTGTTCTGTCGCGTGTAACTAGGTCTTGGCGTCGGTCCCTAGTCGCACTATTGCTCCTGTATTCCTGTCCTCGTCGTTCCCAATTCGGTCGAAAATTTCTGTTGTAGTCAGGCCGTCTCGGATAATTCGGTGTCCTGTTGTCAAACCTAACTGTGTTAACGTTTCGTTCTCGTATCTCTCTTGTCCGTCCCACACATACATCGTCATATCTCTGCAAATACTCTAAAATGTCTCCCGTTCTGTGATGTTTTGTAAGGCCACGTGTTGTCTAATTTCCAGTTCAAAATGTCGTGATAGGTACTTGATAATCTGTCTGTCCGTCAATGGTGGATTCAGTTGTTTGGCCACACTGTATTTGCGGATGGCATATTGCTCCTAGAACCTGCAAACTCTCCCTTAAATTTTCCTGTAATCAAGTCGTCCCTAATCTGATCCTGTTTGTGATCACTCCAGTAATGTTGTAAAAATTTGTTTTCAAAGTCCTGATACGTGTCTATGTCCTGTCCTACTAAATTGTACCATGCCTCCGCATTGTCCTTTAATAAAGCCTTTATCGTATTTAGTTTAGTCTGTTCGTCAAATAAATTTCCCACTAGATTTCTTACACTATTAATAAAAATTTGTGGATTTACCCTGTTATCGCCATAAAACTTCATGTGTTGGTCCAATGATACTCCACCTGTAGAAAATCTGGGACCATCCCCGTTAAATTTGACATGTTGTATTTGATACTACTAACTTCGCGTTCTACCCTGCCTAACTGATCCCTACATGAGTCCGTTACTTCAGTCATTTTACATTAATCTCTTCTTCACAAAAATGCGTACTTCGGACCTTAAATGTCCCATTTCCTGTCGAAGACCTGTAATATCACGCTCATTTTTTCAACCCTATTTTCAACTTCCCCATCTTTATGGTAAGACTATTTTTAAACTCTGTAAATTCTTTAGTCGACTGCTCAATTTTCCTGCTTATCTGCTCTAATTTTTGGTTGACCTCCTAGCTCTATTAGATTCATCGCTTAGCAGTTCTAATTTTCTGTTGACTCTCCATCGCTCTATTCGATTCTTCCCTAGCTAATCGCATTTCCTCTAACATTCTCATCATTAACTCATTTCCTGTTTCTCCTGATTCCGTCCTCGACTGATCTCTACTGCCTCCAGCTTCTTCCATTTTCGAAATTTTCTCACACAATGCACTATCGTCACTTCCAATTTCCACTCCTTGACTCCTTAACCACTCCTTTCTCTGCATACGTTCAAATCACTCACACACTCTAAAATACTCTTAAATTTATACACACAGAAACTCTCTCTCTCAGATCGCCAGTTTCCTGGAATAAAATCACAAAAATTTTATTTGGAACTCGAGCCTCACTTTTGGGTCGCCAAATAAATGCTGTGAATCTTCTCATATCTGCAGGTACTGGCCCTTTCAAAAAAAACATTCGAGCCCCACAGTTTGGGCGCCAAGACTGCTGTGAAACCTCTTGGATCACCTGGTCCGTTGATTTTCTTCTGTTAATCGCCTCGGCTGCTCCTCTAGATAGCTTTCATCCTCATACATAAAAAAAAACAAACACATTCCTACCACAAACATCAACGTTAACTCTATTTACATCAATATTCAGAATACATAAAATTTTCAAATTAAATTTCAGCATAAAATTCAGTTTTCAAAAAATTTCAAGATTAATTTTATTATCATTTTAATGTGCATCCAGAATTAAAGTCCTTGTTGGATGCCTAGTAATTAATATAACAATATAATCAGACCGAGTCTGAGTATAAAGGAGCATCTACCACCCTTTACGTTAATTAACCAGGATCGTCTAATTGAGCTCAAAGACATACCCACATTTTCATCATATTCCCGAACATCAAAACAAAATACCCTTTTTACTTAAACAAGCAAATTTCATCTTAAAATTAAACTTTTATGGTTAGAACAATTTCACTAATGTCCATTTAAAGTAAATCAATTATAAAGTCATTCAATACACACAAAATGTCAAACAAAATAGTATAATTTACCTGAAGGTTACTGTCCTCGTAGCTTCAAAGTATCGTTTCTTTAGTTAATCACACCATTCAACAGGATTATATTTACAGCTTCTGATTCTCTACGCTTTTAAAGTTTTCTCCATCACCATCCATTCAAAGTCGTTTCTGGGCCTTTCCGGAACTCATCTGTGTTTATCTGACCCTTGTTTCATGGATCCAGACACGTATTTGAACCATTTAATTATTAACACCCCGAAAATAGCAAAGAAATTCATGCTTCTGTCACCTATATATACGCCAAAACTGCCTACTTTTGTGTATACATTCGTCGTTGTAAATTTTGCTGATTGGTACAGTGAAACTAAATTTTATTACCTTGTATCTAAGTGCACTGAAGTACATTCATGTTAGCACGTAAATAACAAGCTATTTTGAATCACTAAAATATACTAGCAAACTTTAAATTATTTAATCAAACTAAAATGCACGGTTTAATATCTTCAATCAAGTCGCGTATGTACGAGCTTTTAACGCATCGAATCGTCAAAAGTCTAAGAGTCTAAGAGAGCTTGTTTATATTCACCTCCGTATATATAGCAAAAAGCCTGTCTGTCGGTCTGTTCCCCAAAACGGGTAATTCTAAAGAATTTCTCATGCCATGTTCCCAGTCTGTCGCTCGCGCGTCGATTTTTACGAATTTTCACTCGCCCCATTTAAATCTCAGAAAATTTCCACACGGCACGCAAGCATGTCCGAGAAAAACTAATTAATTTTGTACAGAAATTGTTGTTCTACCTCTGATATTTGCATCCTATTTTCAACCAATTGTGACCCTCGCGACGTTGTTTAAATCCCGCCTTTTACAATATGTGTCTTTGCTTGACGCATTTTCTCTTTCCTTTTCTAACCTGTTCGTATTGGTGCAAATTGATATTCTTTATTATCGATTATTTTAGTCCACATGGAGTGTGAAATAACCCAGCTTTAGCAATTCTCGTAACTATTATGCGACGTTTTCCCCAAGATTCTTTGAAACATTAATTATCTGCAAACTTTACGCCGAATGTGACATTTAAACTACGCAGGTGTTCAAATATAATATTAATTCTCAGAGCCTTATTCCGTGGTATTTTAATCTTGGGTTTTTACAAGTTTCTATAGGTATTATATGTTATTAACGGTTTAATTAACTCCAATTAAAATTGATTTCTATCCTTTTCATTTTTAGCGAATACAACTTAAATATTAATTATTATACGTACACTTTGTTTTACTACCGGTTACTTAAAATAGGGTTAATTAATATAAACTTTGCACGTAATTTCTCTTTGTTTAGAATAATTACATTACACGCAGAGCTTTTCACTACTGCTTCGTCTTATAAATAATTTAAATTTCTTATTTTACTGAAACAACCGAGTTTATTTATGCTTCATGGTTTTAATAACGCGTATTATTTAATGAATTCCTTATACACGGTGATTAAAATTATTTGATGTGATTATTTAATTTTCTACCCTGGTCTAAATATGAGTAATATATATATATATATATATATATATATATATATTAGTGGTTTTAAAGGGTTAAAAATAAAGATAAACGAAACAATTTCAAAACACCCTGTATAAAGGAACAAACAGAAATTACGTGCGAAATTTATATTAATTAATTCAATTTTTAAGTAACGGGTATTAATCAAATTGTACAAATAATAATTAAAAATTTAATAGCTTTGCAAAGAATTAAATGGTAGAAGCCAATGCCATTTATTATTAATTTAATTGGATTTAATTGAACGATTATTGAGATATAATATGCATAAAAGCCTGTAAAAACCCAAGGTGAAACACGTTGCTAACAAACGAATATATAAGGAGGGTTGAAATACCATGAAACGAAGCTCGGAGAATTATATTTAAAACGTTCGTTACTATCCAACACCTGCAGACTTTTAAATGTCAAGTTCTAATAAATTTGAGTAGATAAACATGCAGATTCCACGTATATTGGAAACGGGTGAATGTTTTAGCATGAAATACTAAACAGGGGTTATTTAAAGTCACGTTGCAAGTCCACGTGTGTTTAGACAGCAGATAGTCAAGAATATCGATTTTGTACCGCTCAGACCAGGGTAGAAAGGGACAGAGAAAACGCATAAGTAAGAGACAGTAATAGGATAGGAGGGATTTGTGAAGCGTCACTAGGTCTACGATTGGTCGATATGTTAGTTTGATTTTAAACAAGCATGAGGATAGTGTAGCGTGATATTCTTGAAATTTTATAACGAGGTATTGAAATTCGCGGATTTGAAAATGGAGTTGAGTGCAAAATTGGAAGAATGTGTGGTGTTAACAGGGGGATTTCGCGTTAAGCAGGTATGGAGAGGTTACATTCGGAGTGTATAAATGCTTTTAGAGAACGTGGTGAGGGCCCTTAAGTTTTCGATCGCTCCAAACAACGTATCTAAGTATCACGAGTTGTAAGTATTACAAAATCAGTTGAATTATATTACATGGTGATAGTCTCTTAATTAAATACGCGGTTAAGTGTGCCGCAATTACATTTTAATAGAGATATCATCTATACTTGTAATCAACTCGTGTCGGGACATTAAGTAACGTGGTTTGAAGCATCTAATTAATGAAGAAATAATTTTAAATGGAATTTGGTTATACCATGGAGGCAGCATTTGCAGTTCAATTTAGAAGGAGTTTTTCTAGTAACAGCTAGAAACGACCTGCAGAACGGATAGAAGAAATAGATGGCATCATCCTCAAAGCAGAGATCTACTATAAATTTCCAGATAACGATTTGAATTGTGACTTTAGAAACTGTGAATATTGGGAGAAAGTATGAGAGTGACATTTCAATGTGGTGTGTATTATTTACGTATTGAGCTTAAAACGTGTAAATAACTTTATTATGGTATTTAACTAGAAAGTTGAAGGTGTCTATAAAGCTTTTAAACGTTTCATCAGAACGTGAAATTTTTGTGAAGAGTACATGGCTTTGCTTTGTTATTTGTTTTAAAAGTATGCAAATGCATAATTAGCTGGGTTATTCTGAGCTCATGCTACCCTAGAGTTTAGTTAGAGTAAAATGAATAAATAAATTATAAAGAAGGAATTTTAGAGAAGGTATTATTCAAGGCCCATTTACTCCGGGTACAATTTATGTGTTTAATGATTTAAAAATAAAATACTGGACATTATAAAATAAGGTTTTTCTGAACTGTAACGTGATCAATGGAATATGGACTATATTGCATTTCATTTGTAAATAGTTATAAATAAAAGCTTGTATGTTGGTTGTATTTGAGGTTTTATTGCTAGTGTGTGTGTATGATTGAGAATATGCGAGTGAATCTAGATACCCAAGAGGAGATCCGAATGAGCTAGCCGGAAGCAGTTGAAGAAGGCTGTTCAACCGAGCAAGAGAGGAAAACGGGTAAGGATAATTTTGTTTGAATTAGTTAATTTTTGAAAATTTGTTTATTGTCGAATCCGAAATTTTATAAAAATTTCGAAAATAATTTATGGTTGGTAACCATCTTACCCTAGTTCCACGGCAATGTATATATATATATATATATATATATATATATATATCAATCATAATACATGCCCACCATTAGCTACAGTAAGGAAGAGGTAGAAGCTATCTGCAAAGATATCAAAGACATGCTAAGATGCATAAAAGGACACGATAATTTTATAACTACGAAGGGATTTTAATGCAGCAGTAGGTGAGGGTATTGAAGGAGCGGTAGTAGGTTTATTCAGTTTAGGCACGAGAAACGACAGGGGAAACAGTCTGGTAGAATTTTGTGAGAAAAACAATTTAACTATTACCAACACATTATTTCAACATCATGCTAGAGGACGATACACGACATAGTAATTATGAAGACCGCTTTTAAATTTCAAAATTTGATAAAAAGAACGGAAAGACACGAAAAATTTGAAAAAAGTCAAATGAATTGCTGAAAGATATCAGGCATACTTTTTGTGAAAAATGCTCGCCTAACATTTTTCAAGTGGACTGTTTGGATTTGAACCCGAGACCGTGGGCAAAGTATAGTCACACGCATACCAATTGAGCTGCTCACTACATTCACAACTTTTCTCTAACAAACACTATCTTACATATAACATCTAGAAAAAACAACTTTGTCAACAAAATTTAAATATTAAAAAAAAAAGTTCAAAATTGCCACAACAGCTTTGCTTTATGAAGAAAATCCCAAATCTAAAAATAGAGTTCAAAAAATATCAGTCTTCTATAATTGAGACTACCATTCTTAAATCTTAATCTAATTTTTATTCACAAATAACTCCCTAATTAAATCTTAATATGTACAAAATTTGTCAAGATGTCAGATAATTCAATATACATCCCTTTAAAATTGAATTTAAACATACCTGATCAGTTAGGTTCAATAATTTTTTGTACAGGCCAAGACCTCACCATAGACTGCCAACCCCTCAATCAAACTATCGATTTGTACAGGCAACATCTTATATAACAACTAATTGATAGATGTCCTGTTTTTAAATTTTATTTTAAGAAAACTATTAATTTTTAGTTCTTTATTTCCATTTTTAAAATCATTGTAATCACAGACATAATTACTCCTTTACGAGCAGCAATGAACTTCTAACGTCATCTATTTCAATAAATCATGTCTTCTATAATACTTCTACTACTACATGCTACGTAGCGTGTTATCAAATTAGCATGGTGACGTTTTAGCAACTGCCAGATTCTCGCCTTTCATTGAGTTTATAAGAGCACAAGCCCTCGTGATACAAACATCTAGAAAAATCACGTCAAGTTCTGGTTCTTGTTCCCGGATCTTTTAGTTAGTCGTTTTCTGAAGGCACATGATGCAACATTCCAAGACTTCCATCTTAAGAACCTCAAGCTATGATATAATAGACGTCATTTATCTATTTTATCAATATTCAAGGTTTATCGATATAATTAGCTTCTATCTTATAAACGAACGATGTCGTTTACCTGTATGTTTTATTTTAGTATTTGTTGGTTTTAGAACGTCGATTAAACACGTTCCTAGATATCCAATCTATTCAAGTGAAACACATTCCTTGGCCAGGAAATATAAATTTTCTTAACCAATGCGATTTTGTCGAAATACTTAGTTTATTTATTAAATGAAATGAAATTAAAATATCATACACGCGACCTTACATAAATTGAGCATTTACAATCTTTTGAAAAACACGAACCTTTTACGAATTCCAAACTGAAAATCTTTTATAATAATTACACACGTACACAACCAAATATTTTGATAACAAAAAATGTGAATGAAGCACTTGTTTATGCATCATGAATACTGTTGAACGTAAACATGTTATTAAATTATCTAATCAAGAATGAAACTTTGAAAAACACGCTCCTATGTGCAGAAGGAATGGAATACCAGTATTCTTATCTTAAAACATTATGTCCTTGTTATTAAGTTTATGTAATAAGAATGATAACCGTTTTAGTCATGGTCCCCATGCATTTATACTCCATATACCAAGCATTTTCACAAATATGTTTCTATATGCAAACAAATATCAACATAATTGGACTTTTTAGAGAATTATCTCGTTTACGGAGTTGAATGTTTACGAGATGATGCTATATGACCTCTAATCACATAAAAAAATATATAAAATAAAAGAAGTACCAGATGAATCATACTTACCTTAGCCTGAATGTTGTAATCTTATATCTCAAAATTTCTTGAATCAAAATAACAAACATTTTAGGTATTGGCGCTGTTAGACCTTTAGACTGACATCAAAACTAGCCCTTGATCCTAAAACATTATTAGGGCGCAACTAATCTAATGTTATGTTTTTTAAAATTTATTATTAAAATTTATAGTACAAATTCATTTATCACGTGTATCAATGCATCTATCTACATATATTGTATAATACAAGAATTTAATACAAATATAAATTAAATGCTAATTTAATTTTGATTTTGCCGATTCTTATTGTTGAGATATTAATTTCCAAAGTAAAAATTAGATAGAAATGAACAAGCTCACAACTAATTATAAGTAAATAATTTATATTGAGTAGACTAGTATTTAGATGTAAGAAAATTACTTTCTATTTTGTAATGCATTAGCCAGCCAATCCATTGCCTGATCTAAACCTTCACCTTTTGTTGCAGATGTTTTAAATATTTGAAATGTTCTGTTTTTAAGAGCTTCTAAGCCTAATGCTTGATGAACCTCGGCCACACTTAAACAACCTGCCATATCTTGTTTATTTGCTAACACTACCAAAATGGCCTCTTGTAATTCATCCTCCTAAAAATTACAGTATTAAAATGCCATAAAGAATTTTGAGTATTAAAAACCCTAAGCATGTGAAATAGTTCGTCCTTAGAAATCCCTATACGATCTTTATCTGCAGAATCCACAACATATATTATGGCATCTGTATTACTATAGTAACACCTCCAGTAAGGCCTACAATATGACTGCTTAATCATTAAATTCTACAAAATGAATACGAACTACCTAATACTAGTTTGTCCTCCTAGATCCCAGACTTGAAATTTTAAATTCTTATAGGTAACTTGTTCTACATTAAAGCCTATAGTGGGTATGGTCGTAACAACTTCACCAACTTGTAATCTATATAATATTGTAGTTTTACCGGCACCATCTAAACCCAAAATAAGTATTCGCATTTCACGGGTGCCAAAAAGACCACGAAAATAACTTAATAAACCACCTGTAACATAACCTTAAAAAATAAATATTTTAGATGTATCATATTAACAAACCCATTATGAGAAAATTATCTCCAATGTGTTATTAGAAATTATCTATTTAATTTTCATGGTTCTATGTAGTAACATTTGTAAACAAATATCAAGTGCCGATGCCTGACGTGTAAATGGACAACTGAAAGAGTTTAGTTTATTAAAGCACCGCAGATTAGGCGAAAATTAAAGGCTACAATATTTTGAAATGGTTATACTTAAAAGAATTTTGTAGGCTAAAAGCTACCTAACGTTTATTGGTCGATTAAATGAGCATTATACATCTAATTAATAACTGGTTAAAAAATAGGGTTGCTGTATATTACTAATTATTAGCACAGAAAGGTAGTCTTACACTTGTGCTAAAATTTATATTGCACAAAGTTTTGGATTCGTGACATATAACCGAATGATGTAACTTTTCTAATACGTATTTTCTCAAATTGGCTACACTCATAATTTATCACTGTCCTGAAATTTTCAAATAATTTAGCGAGAAATCCTAAACTTTATTGGTTGAAATATAGACGGACATTGTTTAAATTTAAATAATGTTGAAGAAAGTTATCTAGTGAAGTAAGTTATAACGACAGCTATTATAAAACTAAATGTTTTTCTATACTATTTACTTAATGGCAATCTATTTTGTTAAGAATAATTATATCGAGAAAGATCCATTCTCTTTGTCAGGAAATATATAAAAACAAGAATCAATGAATACATTTATCAGTCATTACTAAAAGAAAGGAAGAAAAAATATGTGGAAAACAGTAAAAAATAGGAGAGATAGGATGATAAGTCATATACTATGGCATGAGGGAATAGTGCGGTATATATTAAAAGCAGAGAAAGGAAAAAAGAAAGGTAGATGTAGACCTAGATTAGATTATTACACACAGATAGTGAAATATGTAGGCTGTGGGAATTTCAGGGAAATGTATAGGCTAGCTCAAAATAGGAAACAATGGAGGTACGCGTTCAACCAGTTCCAAGACGGAAAATCTTCTGATGACAAAAAATAATTGTACTTTAACCTGATGATTATTATAACCAACTACAGGTGTGGTTTTCCAATATTCTGAACTAATGTTGATTGTGCAAAAGGATTTATTGGAAAACATTTGGCAAATGTCTAAGTTTTGGGGGATTTTAGTAGCCGCAGGTTGCTAAACCCTTTTCACATACCACTGAATATCGGTGAAATAGAGTATATATTTCGAAAACAATAGAAGGGGAATCGAGCTATGTATAACAAGAAAGAGCAAAGGTTATGTTCGACGCTAACAAACATAAGAGCAAGGAAATAATTGTTGAAGGCATATGTGTGGTGCACAGTAGTGTACGCCTATGAAATAAGAACAGTAGAAAAAGCAGACAGGAAAAGGTTAGAAGCCTTTTGGAATATGGTGCTTCAGATGTATGATGATGATAGTCTGAACAGACAAAGTTAATAACAAAAAGGTTCTAGAAATAGTTGGAGAAGAAAGATCTGCGAAAAACAAAAACAAAATAGGAGAAATAGAGGGAAAGTACACGTTCTACTGCATTTGGAGAATAGTGCAGGATATTATTACAAGCAGAGATAGGCAAAAAGAGGGGTAGAGGTAGACCTTAATCAGACCATTGCACCCAGATAGTAAAAGGTGTAGGATGTGGGAATTTCAGGAAAATGTGTAGGTTAGCTCAAAATAGGAAACAATGGAAGTACGCGTTTAACCAGTTCCAGGACTGAAGATCTATTGATGATGACTAAAAGTACATCACTTAAAGTAGCAGTAAAAATAGTTGTGTACGAATTCTAATACTGTTCCGAAAAATAAATTGTTTTCTATAATTCTTTACAAAAAAAATATGTAATTGGCGCAGCTGCTATAGGATCCAACGGGCATTAATTGACAAAAATACCATAAGCTGTTGGTTTCAACAATTAACTTTGGAAGAGAAAATAAAATCTAAACCATTGCTCGGTTGATTTTTTCTATTGCTTTGTTTTTCCGTGTGCATATTAAAACCTTAGTATTCATATTTTATATAATTTGTCAATTAACGTAATTGAAGACGTAGTTTAAGATTTAATTGAAAATTTTAATAATATTACAACTGTTGAGATGGCAACCGTACAAGCGGTAGAAAAGGTACTACGACACGGTCCGTTTGAAAAATGTTAGGCGAGCATTTTTCACAAAAATACACCCTCGTTCGGATGATAGGTGAAATGGAGGTCCCGTGTATGAGTGTTATCACACTCGTTAAAGATTACTACCTTGCTTGCAACAACAAGGGTTCGGGAAAATTTAAAATTTCCAGGTAAAAAAACTCACTTCCTGGCCAATGTAGTATCTTCGGGTGGAGCATTGAAAATCATATGTAGGATAGAAAAGATAGCTGTAAACGTCCGCCCACACGAATATTGTCTATATCATCCAAGAATCTATTAAGACGTAAAATTTGACTACAAATTGTAATCGGTTGGTGTTTCGTAAGTAATGTGAGTTCTTTCTTGAAAGAATCACGTTGTGAGAGTTTAACAAGTTGGATAGTAGACTGTGTAATTTTTCTTGCTATAAGTGGTTCTATCACTCGATCATTCTTACGAGTGCGACAATTATGAATAAAATTGTAAACAGTATGCTACTGCACGTAACATGAATGAATATTTTGAATATTTGTAAAAAGATACTATTTTCTGGACGCACCTAAGCAATGTAAAGTAGTTTTTAATTCTGGAAGTTCGTCTTTGATAAAGACAACTTCTAGCCAGTCACAGCGAGATTCGCTAAGCCAGGTGGGACCACGCCACCACAGGTCTAAATGTTCGGGTAAAATACCTCTTGAAAGTACGTCAGCAGGATTGCTTTTTGTAGGGACGTGGTTCGACGCGTCACCTTTTATGAGCCCTTGAATTTCTACCACACGATTAGAAGCAAATAGTTTTAGAAGGGTAGGATTGGCTTTTAACCAACACAAAACAATTGTTGAATTTGTCCAATAAGAACGTTGACAATTTAGAAAGTTGAGTGCAGTCGGCCATTGCTCCATAGCATTAACAAGCATGTGCGCTCCACACGACTCGAGCTGTGGAATAGTCATAAGTTTTAAGGGAGCTACCTTTTCTAAGCAAATAGTTAATTCACTGATGTGTGACCATATTGTTTTTTTAAACGAATATATATGCAAGCACCATAGGCCTGAGAAGATGCATCGCAAAATCCGTACATTTGTATTTCTACATAATTTTCAATAAGGAAATACGTAAGTTGTTTAGAGCAACTAAATCATTTCAAAATAAATTTCATCTGTCCTGTAGATTACATAGAACTGCTTCATTTCAAGACAATTTTTCCAGCCAAAGCTGCCGAAAAATCATTTTCGACACAATAATACATGGACTATAAGGAATCCCAAGTGGTCAAATATCTGCGCAATTTCAGATAAAAGTGAACGTTTGGTAATCAAAATACTAACAAGCTCTGAGATAGAAAATGTCAAAAAATCCGATTTGCACGACTATGCTAAACCAAGAGTTTTTAGTAGACTCGTGTGACCCTAAATTCAAGACGTATGGATGAACGTCCAAGGTTGGAATTTCATTAAAAAATTTTTCATTATTAGATACCCGCTTTCTTAACGTAAAACCTTCCATGGCCAAAACCTTGGGCAAGTTATCAGAAATATAATATTGTTCAGCTTTTGAATCGGCACCAGTAAGCACATGATTGAGATAGAAGTCCTGTTTTATTATTCTCGAAATTTCACATTCGTTTCCTAACTCAAATAAACCACGTATGGCCAAAAATGGCGCAGACGTGGTACCATACGTTACAGTATTTAAGTTGTATGTATTGATCGGATCATCAGGATTGGATCGTCATACGATCCGTTGCAAGTAACGTTGTTGAGGCCTGATAACGACTTGTCGAAACATTTTTTCCACATAAGCTGAAATGGCATACATATGCTTACAAAATGGAATTAAAATGGAAAGTAAGTCATACTGTATTGTAGAACCTGTCATTTGAAGTGAATTTAGAGAATGGTCTGAAGTGGTCGCAGAAGATCCATTAAATACCACTTGAAGTTTTGTAGTTAAACTATTCTCTTTTAAATTCCATGGTGAGAAAGGTAGTATGACGATAGACCCACATTTTTGTCTATTAAAGACATGCCGACCAAATTTCAAAAACTGGTCGGCTATAAAAGAAGCGCTAAGGTACAAGTTCGATGATAGGCTAGACAAGCAAGTATTGCAACAACAATTTATATATTTAACTAACAACAAAGGTGATAACATTATTGTTTTCTTAGATAAAATTAAGTTAACAAAAATGAGACAAACTCAAAAATAAACTCTGACAATACCTTAACGAAAAAACCAAGACAGCATTGATTTCACAAAATACACGGATCCATCTGATAGTTATGAGTAATTTTGCGAAGATATTCAATAATGTTATATTCTTGAAATTTTCGCACTATGCGCAATATTCTTGCATCTGCTTCTTTGTATTTTCTAAGTTTTGATGAAGGTGGATTTCTTGCTAGAATATGCTCTATGCTCGTAATATATATATATATATATATATATATATATATACATATATATATATATATATATATATATATATATATTATTGTGTACGGGAAGATATCCGATAAAATATATATAATGCAAAATATAAGAGTTAAAGAATTAATAGTTGCACACCTAAATGTGGTGTCGGCCTTTTAGATGTTTAGAAACGGCGGCAAATCTCTCCTGATAGTACCGCAACCTGACGTGCTTGCATATATTTAAGCACGCTGAAAAATACTATGCTAACTTTTGTAATTTTGTAAGATTTAATAAAGAAAAAATTTTGTTTTATTTATGCCACGGCTTTTAACACTCATTCAAGGATAATTGAATCTAGCAATTTTACTCTGTAAGAAAACGTGGGTTCTTCGTCCTCTTACAGGTATATTTAACACATGCGCATAAAGCGTCGTCTAGTTAAAACCACTTAACCTCTCTTAGTACTTGTATGTCGTGGTTATATTCAAAGATTGATAAATATACTCAGCAATGTATAATTTAGATAAACGTTTGAGATTCAAATTAATAACAAATAACTTTAAATGATGTATATATAAGGATAACTTATATACCTGCAACTCCTCTGAATGTGCTTGGGTTGTACATGGGCCTTGATACAGGATACAACAAAATCGTCTAGCGAATGCTTGCAGTTAATACTTGTTGAAAGTACGTTTTAGTTTTATGTTCTAATAAAATTCACTTTTTAGGTTCTACAAATAATAAACTAATAATTCATCAACAGTATACTTAGATAAGGCTCTATTAATAGGAACTCTTGCAATACTTAACCACATAAAATGAACTGTAATCTATACGACTGGAAACCCGCTGCAAAATATCTAAAGCTCACTGGTACTACCCTTCACCAACACTAGAGATGACCCGTTGTTCGCTTTACTTGGAATTACTCTTCTGTAACTTGCTTGGTTGTATAAACCTTATTAATTATTGCATGATATACTTTTTCTCCACAAACATGAAACTCTGTGTGGTATTACTCCTGTTACACGCTCAAATGAAATGAATAAATTTTAAACACATATATTAATTTTCTAAATTCATTTACAAGCTCTCAAAGCCAAAATATCTATATAGTATACAATTTTTAAATCAACTAACTTATTATAAACACTTATCACCTAGGAAATAGTCTCTAAAAAATTTACATCTTGCCTACTATCTATAATAATCTAAGAGGTACATTCATTGCTTCAGCATTATCTGTACTTAATTACTATTTTGGAACAGATACTGGTATCGTTTGTATAACTTGTCATTGGTTGACATTCTATAAATTTTTTCATCACTATGATAATTAAAAATGCTAAACTACTTTCATTTACAGGTACATAAATTAATTAATGGAATAGAGTATCCTTGAACAATTACAAACATTATTTTTAACAAACAAAACCTAAACACATTCAGTTGGAATTACATTAGATACACGTTGTATTGAACAACAGTAAAAAAATGCTTTTTTCAAACCTCAAACGCTGCATCACTAGTACATAACATTTCATCTGCGTTTAACAAGTAATTATTTATCAATCTTTATTTTATCGTAGTGTTTTAAATTTAGAATACCTTGATAGGAGTGGTAAATTAATGTGTTTACCCTCAGTACTAACAACTATCTTTTTTTAAACCATTTTATAATATCAAATAACATAATATATATATATATATATATATATATATATATATATATATATCCCTATAGTAGGGGATAAAGAATACTACTATAGTAAGCCTGCTTATCGTAAAAGGCGATTAAAAGGCGCAGCAAGGGGCAGCAACCTTGCTGGCTAAAAGATATTGGAGGAGGGTCGGTTGGTCTCGGGCGATCCTCAATAATTTAAAGCTTGTTGGGGGTTGGCCATGACGGATACGGCTTTTTGCTAAAATCTTTAAAAACTGCGTTGTGGAAAGATATGGGAGCCTACCACAATATTTCCCAGGTGTGCGTGGCCTAAAACACGAAATACATATGATGGAGAGCTCACAAGTAAAATTCTTGTCCGGAGGTAAAATACTCCCTCAATCGGATCTCCGGGAGGGGGTACTTGGGGCTCGTCATCGTAAGAATATAAAACATCAGTTCGATTTAGTGATAGGGACTTTGAATGTAGGGTCATTACTTAGAGTAGATAATTTAACGAATTTATTAGTCGAAATGAGAAAGGAAAAGCTGGACATTTTAGGTATTAGTGAGGTGAGATGGCCAGATAGTAATGACTTTTGGAAAGATAATTATAGAATAATTACAACTTCTTCAACTAATGGACAGGCAGGCGTAGGAATAGTGTTAGGTAAAAGATTAGGGCATAAAGTTAAAGAGTACTTACAATTTAGTGATAGAATAATTATGGTTAGATTGAGTACAAAACCCACAGACACTGTTTTAGTACAGGTTTACATGCCAACAACTCAGTACGAGGAGGAGGAAGTAGAAAAGGTATACGAGGATATAAATAGTATAGTGAGAAAAGTAAAAGGAGATGAGAATTTAATAGTTATGGGCGATTTTAATGCGTCAGTGGGAGAAGGTAGTGAGGGAAAAATGGTAGGAAAATTTGGGTATGGCAGACGAAATGATAGAGGAGAAAGATTAGTTGAGTTTTGCCAGGAACATAGATTAGTAACTGTAAACACCCTATTCGAACAACATGTTAGGAGAAGATATACCTGGAAAGCGCCAGGTGATAGGGCTAGATACCAAATAGATTATATTTTAGTTAAACAAAGATTTAGAAACCAAGTTAAAAACTGTCGTAGTTATCCAGGGGCTGACATAGATAGCGATCATAACTTAGTTAAAATGAAGTGTAAACTAAAATTCAAAAAATTGAGAAAGGTTAAAAGAGAGGGATGGGATCTAGGTAATCTTAATGATAGTAGGGTGAAAGAGGAATATAAACAAGTATTAGATAATAAGAGCAAAGAGATAGCTGTAGGAGGGAACGTAGAAAATAGATGGAAAGAAATAAAACTGACTGTACATGATACAGCAACACAGACTATAAGTAAGAAAAAAATAGAAGCGAGAAAACCGTGGGTAACAAAGCAGATATTAGATTTAATAGAGAATAGAAGAAAACTTAAACCTTTCAGAGAAGTGGATAGTGAAAGTAAGCAAAAATATAATAGAGTTCGAAATAAGATAGTACATGAGTGTAGAAAAGCTAGAAATAAATGGATGGAGGAGAATTGTAAGGGAATACAAGATGATTTGAGAGTAGGTAAGACAGACAGGGCTTACAGGGCAGTTAAAAAGTTTTTTGGGGAAGATAGCAAAAAATATAATGGTATTAGAGACGAGAATAATGAGCTTCTAATAAATAAAGTTGAGGTAGCAGATAGATGGAAAAGATATTTAGAAGATTTATATAAGGGAGACGATATGGATGAGTTGGAAAACGACCAAGAAGAGGATGTAGAAATAGGGTTCTCAATATTAAGAGAGGAATTTGATAGAGCTGTTCGGAATCTTAAAATAAATAAAGCGCCAGGGATAGACGATATTCTCGCAGAATTAATAAAATATGCAAGTCAGAAAACTTTAGATAGATTATATGAACTAGTTAAAGTAATATATGAGACAGGTGAGGTTCCAATAGATTTCGAAAAAAATATTATTGTCCCAATCCCAAAAAAGTCAGGAGCTGATAGGTGTGAGAATTTTAGAACGGTTAGTATAACTTCTCATGCTTCCAAAATACTAACAATAATAATTAAAAATAGAGTAGAAGCTTTGACTGAGCATTATTTAGGCGAAGACCAATATGGTTTTCGTAAAGACAGAGGTACTAGAGAACCGATACTAATGATTAGGGTAATTATCGAAAAAAGGTTACAAAAAAATAAAAAGACTCATTTCGCGTTTGTAGATTTAGAAAAAGCATTTGATAGGATTAATTGGATTGTTATGTTCAGGGTTTTGCGAAACATAGGAATCTCTCATAGGGATAGAAAAATTATTTACAGTCTATATAAAAACCAAAGCGCAGTAATTAGATTTGATGAAATAGATAAGGAAGCTAAGATTAGAAATGGTGTTAGACAGGGTTGTATACTGTCTCCCTTGATTTTTAATGTTTATATTGAGGAAGCTTTAAACTTAGCTAGAGAGAGAAAAGAGATAGGTATTAGTGTACAGGGACAGAAAATAGACATGTTACGTTTTGCAGATGATATAGCCATTATAGCAGAGTCTAGAAAAGAGTTAGGAGAGTTTTTAAATATTTTAGATGAGATACTACGGAGTAACTATAGTATGAGAATTAACTCAGTAAAGACAAAGATAATGACAAGTGAGTTACAGCCTAGTTCTAAACCAAAATTAAAAATAGGTAATACCGAGTTAGAGGAGGTAGATGAATTTTGCTATTTAGGTAGTATAATTACAAAAGATGGACGTAGCAGAAGAGATATAGTAGCTAGAATAGCTCAAGCTAGAAAAATGTTTTTAAAAAAGAAAAACTTACTAATAGCTAATAGTATTAGTTTAGATAATAGAAAAAGTTTCTTAAAGTCGTACGTATGGAGCGTTCTACTATACGGTAGTGAGACTTGGACAATTAAAGAAGTAGATAAGAAAAAGATAGAAGCTTTTGAAACTTGGTGTTATAGGAGAATGTTAAAGATTAGTTGGACAGATAGAGTAACAAACGAGGAAGTTTATAGAAGGATAGGTGAGGATCCCTGTATGTGGAAACAATTGAAGGTCAAGAGAGATAGAATGATAGGGCACCAGTTAAGACATGAGGGACTATTTAGTAAAGTCTTAGATTATAGAGTACCAAATAAAAATAGAGTAGGAAGGCCTAGACAAAGCTATATTAGTCAAATTATTAGAGATGTAGGTTGTGAAGGGTATGTAGACCTTTTTAGACTAGCTCAGAATAGAAAAGAATTTAGAGATTCGTCAAACCGACTTTAAGTAAGTTTGAAAACAAAACAAAAAGAAAAATAAAAATCAGTTAACTAAATGTCACCAGGACATGACTCACAATTGGTTAGCGGTCTGGCATGTTGGTAGCGTTTCGTTGCTTAAGCCTTACCATAACATAATTTAATAAACGTCACCATGGCATAACTCACAATTAGGTAGCGGTCTGGCATGTTGGCAGCGATTCGTTGCTTAAGCCTTACCACAACATATAATTTAACACTTTTCCTTTTTGAAGCGGATAACCAGGTTATATTTCATTTCCTTATAAATGGTAATCATGTAAACATGTTAGAGTTCTTTAACAAGCATCAGGTTGCTAATATTTGTGTAGAGCCAGCTGGATAGGAAAAAGATAGAAGGATATAGGAAGACCTAGACTAAACTATATTAGTCAAATTATTAGAAATTTAAGTTGTGAAGGGTATGTAGAGCTTTTTAGATTAGTACAGAATAGAAAAGAAGTTAGAGCTGCGTCAAACCGACCTTAAGTAGTAAGGTCGATAACAAATGATGATGATGATGATGATGATGATGATGATGATGATGATGATGATGATGATGATGATATATATATATATATATATATATATATATATATATATATCTCCCGACCTTCTGCACCGCATGAAGGGCATCAATAAACGTCCATAAAGTAGAATGCTGAACCCCTAAAAAGTGAAAAGTAATTATACTAGACTATACTTTTTATTATTTATTTTCATTCCACTTTCTAGAGACAACTACTGCAGAAGGTTCCTGGTACATACCTAATTCTATTTGTATTCTCTTGTGTGCTGCTTTAGTGTGGTTGTTTGTTTCAACATATCTGCTCCCACGAAACTTCTTTCTCTCTCCAAGAAAGATTTAGGTTCTCTAACGCGCATTGGTGGGCATAGCTACACGTTAGTGCAATTCTTGCATTTTTCCAGACCACAAATGATAAGTCAATAACTGGACTTTTGTAAGAACCAAATCGTTGTGTTGTTTTCACGTAATGCTTACACTAAAACAAAATAATTGATAATATGTACAATGTTGTGTAAACTCAAAATTTTCCCTTGGATAGAATATTTACATTTACCAAATTTATGCTTTCCTGAAAGCCAGCAAAAATATGTTTTAATTACTCTCAAGTATCTTAAAACGTTCTAAGCTGATTTTCCCTGTTTTTATGTTTTCAAATGGCCTTTTTGACGACTCTTACAAATACATAATGTATAGTAAATATTAAATTTGAAACGGTCTTTAAATAATAAATTGTTTAAAAATCGCTAACTTGGAATGGTCATTGGAGTTCCCTCATAGTGTCTGTGGTCTGCATCCCTTGATGTGTCTGCTTTACTTATTGTCCAGAATTATCCACTTTTGATCTCTGGTATTTTTCCTTGAATTAATTTCGAGTACCCTTTTGATCTCACTTTCAGACGTATTATTTGCGTTAAGGCTTAGATCTCGACACGAACATCGACTCAACAAAAGCCGTCACAACCAAAATGGCATCAACAAAAGTCGTTCCAATAAAAGAAGCCCTGTTTTATTAAATATTAAAAATAAATTTAATTAATGGTTTAACTTACGTCTATTTGTAGATCGGCTTATTTTTGTCGCACAATTTTTCACTTTCAAATTTTACTTATTCTGAATTTTGTTTCACAATTAATTACGTAACTTTCTATTGCATTGGAGCATAATTTGTCTTGGTTGAATATGAACTAAATGTTTATTCATTTGCTATTGTATATATAAGCCCTTCCCACTAATCGTTTCCATTGGCGTGTTTATTGATCAAAGCTTGTACTTTGCCTTATTTTTGGCAAAACTCGGTATCTTCTCAAAATCCCTGTCGAATTCTAGGTTGACAATGCTTCTCAGTCACGTAAGCGTTCTGCTATATTACAGTATTTGGTTAGAATTTCCGATTATTGCTTTTATCCAGTCACGTATTTAATGTTTAAAAGTCCAAGACTTATCATATAATTGACCCGCCTGATGTTTATTTGTTTGTTACAGAATGTTGGTTTTCTGAACAAATGTATTCTTTGTAGTCACGTATTTAGTGACGTATTAAGCTGCGTTTGCATAAAGATGCGTTAATATTTTTAACGTAATTAATAAATATTTGGAATGTCAATTTATCTGTTTCCCGATAATTTTATTTGCTGCAATTAGTTGCTTCTAAAATCTTATCGTTACTCGTAAATTATACTTAAACATATTATACGACGCACACATTACTATTCTAATTAAATGTTATCGGATTATTACTCAAGGAGCTTCTTTCTCATGCATTAAATTAAATATCCTTTATATACAGTGTCCTCGCAATTGACTTTTTGTAGAATAGTAGATTTACTTCTATAATTGATGGAATTATTTGATTTTCTCAAAGTTAAAGTTATTTATATCTATCCTACGACCCATATGATTTAATCTACCCTTAAACTACTCTCTTATCGTAGCAATGTATATATATATATATATATATATATATATATATATATATATACGTACTTTTATACTCATCTATAAAATTTATTATGTAGTTTTGGTTCAATTCTGTACTTCCTCACTTTAGTAGTGTTGGTGTTTTATCACCTGATGGCGGTTTTATTTACTTTTGCCATAGTACAGTAATTGTTTCGAAATTATATCATTATAATAGCTTCGATTACTTCATAGGGTTCTTGGGAACTATTTCACTCTGATGAGGCTTAACAAGCCGAAACCATTGGTCAGTGGATGTTTCCTCCCCTATGAAGTAATAAAGCTAATGTTTTGTTAATGGCTATATAACTACCAGTCCGATTTGTATTTGTCAATAGCTCTTATTTTTTTCATAAGAGTTTGTTTACAGATACATCTTACTTTATATACTATTTCTTATTGCGGACTGCAAATAACTTGTCTTTATATATATATATATATATATATATATATATTGCTGTGAAACCTTTTTAGAATCGAGCCTCACGAATTGGGCGTCAAGAATGCTGTGAAACCTACAAAAAGCTATTAACTTAACTAGTCCGTAATTTTCTTCTCTTAATCGCCTCTTTACTCCTTTCCGCCTCGGCTGCTCACCTAGTTAAAACTTTTATCCTCAATCATAAAAAAAAACAAACACATTCCTATCACAAACACCAACGTTAACTCTATTTACATCAATATTCACAATACATTAAAATTTCAAAATTAAAATTCAGCATAAATTTCAGTATCAGAAAATTTCAAGATTAAATTTATTATCATTTTAATGTGCATCCAGAATTAAAGTCCTTGTAGATGCCTACTAATTAATATAACAATGTATGCAGACCTGAGTCTGAGTACAAAGGGAGCATCTACCACCCCTTTACGTTAATTAACCAGGTTCAACTAATTGAGCTCAAAGACATACCCAAATTTTCATCATAATCCAGAACATAAATACTAAATACCCCTTTCTACTTAAACAAGAAAATTTCACCTTAAAATTAAAAATTTGTTGTTAGTACAATTTCACTACTGTCCATTTTAAGTAAATCAATTATAAAGTTATTCAACACACCAAAACATCAAAAATCGAACAACAAAGCATAAGTTACCTGAAGGTTACTGCACTAGTGGCTTCAATGTACATCGTCCTTGCTAATTTCACCATTCCAACTGGGTTATGTTTACGTCCTCGGATTACTGGTCGCTTTTAAACATTTTCTCTACACCACCATTCATCTAAAGTTGTTTCAGTGCTTTTCCGGAACTCATCTGTGTATATCTGTATCTTGTTTTGTGGATCCAGTCACGTTTACGAATCATTTAATTATTAACACCCCCGAAAAATAGCAAAGAAATTGATACTTCTTTCACGCTATAAGCCAAAACTGCCTACTTTTGTGTATTCATTTGTCGTTGCAATTTTGACTAATTGGTACAGTGATACTAGACTTTATTACCTTGTATCTTCTTTTCTAAGTGCACTAAATTACATTCATTGTAGCACGTAAAGAACAAACTGTTTTAAATCACCAAAATATACGAGCAAACTGTTTAAATTATTCTATCAAAATCGGAAAACTAAAAAAGCACTGCTTAACGCATTGAATCAAATCGAAAATCTAAGAGAGAGAAACTCATATTAACCCGGGTATATATAGTGGTTAGCCTGTCTGTCGGTTTTGTCCTCAAAACGGCCAGTTTCTAGAATTTCGTATACTATGTTCCCATCTCGACCGCCTGTGCTTCGGTTCTTATTAAATTTGCACTCGCACCAGTTAAATCTCAGAAATTTCGACACGGCTCGCAACGTCTGGGAATAACTAATTAAATTTTATACAGAAATGTTATTTTTACCTCTCAAGTTTGCCTCTTATTTTCAACCAATCGCAACCAAGTGACGTTGCTCAACTCACGCCTTTTACTATATGTGTCTCTGTCTTGCGCATATTATCTGTCTTTATCTACCCTGTTCCGAGTGGTACAAATCTATATTCTTTAGTATCGGTTATTTTCAATCCATGTGGACTTGTGAAATAACCCTCCTTATTAGCATTTCCCGTAAAAATTAAGCAACGGTTTCTCCAACATTCTCTGTAACCATTTGTTATCTGCAAATTTTACGCAGAACATAAAACATTTAAAAAATACGCAGGTGTTCAAACATAATACTTCTACGGTCTGAATATTATTGGGTTTTTACTAGCTTTTATACATATTATATGTTACTAATGGTTCAATTAACTTCAATTAAAAATAATACCCTTTAATTTTTAGTGACTCCTAATCAAATATTAATTATTATCTGTACATTTTGTTTAATACCGGTTACTTAAAATTGAGTTAATTAATATAAATTTTGCACGTAATTTCCATTTGTTTCTTTACTCGGAATAATTAAATTACACGTAGAGCATTTTAATACTGCTGCCTTTTTTATAGCAAGCGTCTTGTAAATAATTTAACTCCCTTATTTTTAATGAAACGAATGAATTGTTATGCTTCACGGTTTTAATAACGCGTACCTTTTCCCAAAGCTTCTACACGGTAATTAAAATTATTTGATGTGATTATTTAATTTTCTACCCTGGTCTAAATATGAGTAATATATATATATATATATATATATATATATATAATATTGATGCGATAAGAAGGTCATGAGAGGTCAGTTAACACCCAAACTTTATGAAAAGTTCTTTCAAAACGAAAGAAAACGGAATTTCTCAATATTTAATTTCTCTACTCTGTATAAAAATGAACGTATTTCATTACCATTATTATACAAAGTCATTCATTTCATTCGCGTCACTACAAACCATAAAAAAAACCCTGATTGTGTAATTAAATTACGTGTATTGCATTTATTTTAGCTGTGTGTATAAGTAATTACACTTGAAATATACCTTAAAAACGAACTTCATTTTAAGATATAAATGCAAAGCCAATCATTTCATTATCATTAAAATAAAACGCATATTTCCGTGTGTAGATTTTAAAAATATCCATTCCTGTTAAAGATACCTTAAAACGCGTTTAAAATTAGTAAAAATAACTTAGATTTAAGCTATCTTCTTAAAACATGTATCCGTAGCCTGTTAGAATACAAATCAATGCAAATATTTTTGCATTTGCAAATTATAAAAAGCGCTTATTAATTATATAATTTATTTTCGTGTGTAGATAAGCATTTAAATTCATTTTAAGAGTTTTAAATAAAGCATTAATTCCAGATCTTCCTTGTTAATAAACGGACGCCTCACGCTACTAAGAAATGCTTTTAAAAGTCATTAAATAGCTAATTATTTTCCGTAAATGAAAAACGTTCCAATTCAAAGAAACCGTAAATATTAGAAACACAAAAGTTAGATAAACAAGTTTAATTACCCTATGTATTACAATAAGAAGGAAGGAGACAGTACATTATCTTCGAGCGTTAGAAAAGGATATACGATGCTTCGGGAGAATCATAAATCATAACAAACCGCGATAGCTTGGCACTAATTAGATCATTAAACGCCGACGTTCTAGTAAAAATTATATCACCCAGGGTGACTAATTTTCGAGAATACCATGGAATCGAATGGAAAAATGACGTATAAATTTTATTTTGTATATAAAAGGAAGTAATTAAGATTCGGGATTTATTCATTTTATTTTACGAGATCGACTATGTAAGTCTGAGACTTCCGTATAAGATTTTAAATAAAACATGTTCTAGAAGCTTCAGGAATAATAAAGAATTTTCAAATACGTCAAAATTTAAGAAATATGGTATTAAACAAATTATGAATAACGCAAGTTACGTTTCGGGCCTTGGGAGCGGTCTTTTTAAAAACTTCTTCCAAAACTTCGTAACAAAATTTATTTATTAAACAGATATTAATGTGGAATTTTGACAAACTTGTATAAATTAAACTAAGTCGAAAAATAATTAATAATTCAATTAATATTAGGGCGAGTAGCCTAAGCAAACGGCAATGTTAAAGCTCAAACATTCAAGACTGACTGATGGTTTTGGGGCTCCCGGGGTATTTATGTTGTCCCTGCCCCTCACATGTTTGTGGGAACTTGCAGAGCTCATGTCTGCTTATTTCTTAATTCTATTCATTATACAATGTAACAAACTTAGGTTTTAATTAATCGCGGTTCCTTAACCGTCTGTGAGCTGCATCTGCAGTATCACTTACTGTCTGGAATACAATGTATTGCATCCGTTCTTACAACTTGCTGGTAAACTTTTAATAATCTTTCTGCATTTATCCTTGAAATACAAAGTTGCGTATAACTGAAGTTTCTTTAATGATTTATAATAATTTCTATTAAACTCTATTTTATCATACATATATAGATTGAGGGATACATAACTCCTCCTGACATAAATAAAACATTAAGGTTTTCTTTGCTTAATTTTTTTAAATTCATTGTTTAAAATTCATTATCCCTAAGGGTATATCTATTGTTCCTTTATTTACTTTCGTTTCCTTATGTCTAAAATTTTTCTCTTTATTCTTATATCTAAGATACATTTTGTACATACATGATTAATGAAATAATTAAAATGATTAATACAATTGTCCAAACGCTTATATTGTCGTAGTGTAATTTTGGCACTTTTAACTCACTCAAGTGTTCCTTATAATTGTCCATTACTTTCATGGCGTGGTTAAGATCGTCTAAGTCCAGGTGTTCTAGTTGCATGGGTTTCTTGATTATTTCTTCGTCTTCGGGTTGTGTTATTTTAAATATTATTGTAATTCCGGTAAATTGGCGAATTTCTTGGTTACTGTTGGATCTTGATATACTCTGATGATTTCGTTTTTCAATTTTAAATAACAGTCTTCATTAAGAGTGATTAATTTGCTTCCGGTTAGTGCTAAGCTGTTCTCGTCTTGATTGCAATATGCGGTTGCTATTACTTCATTTGGAAATATCGCAATCCATTTGTTTTCTGTAACTTTTTGAATTTTCATGTTGGTAATTTGTACGGGTTTTGCATCACAGTTGTCGTAATGATTTGAAAATCTTAGTAATTGTACTTCGCAAGGGCTGTCTTCTTGAATAGTTGTTGTGGTTAATGATTGGCATAAATATTGATTTGGCGTTACATCGTTACATTTTTTGTTTGTGTAACCATATCTTAGTTCATTTAAAGATAGGAACTTGGTTTTGGGTATGATAACTTGATACATGCTAGTAATTTTCACTGGAAAAGCAAATAAATGATAATAATTATAAATGTTACTTTCTACTATTGGGATTTCTATTAAAAATGTGAATTTCGTTGTTCTTTACATGGTCTTTCACTATAGCTATTTTTTCAAATATGAGAATGTTTGATTCTATTATATCAAAGGGTAATTTACTATTAGTTATAAATAATTTAATTCTTAATAATTCTTTTAATAAGTCAGTTGATTCCATGAAACTAGAGTGTAATGTATTTAATTTTGCAAATGTTACGGCATTTTCTAATGTGGCTAAAATTTGTTGGATTAAAGTAAGAGTTGATATTATATGAGTGAATATTGTATTGAATCTAATTAAATCTCGCATTCCTAACAGGGTAGTTTGCATGCTAGTTTCACGGGTTTGTATTCTATTGGCTATACTGTCTTGATTTCTTACTAGCTTTCTAAGCGTATCGTTGAATTTTATTCTAGTTGACTGGGTTAGAGATATTTGGTTGCTAACAATGGTTTTTATATCGTTTTGGTTTTCAATTAGCTGTTGTATTGCGTTGTCATAACGTTCTGCGTCTTGGTTATCTAAATTGCTTGTGACAGCTTTTATTATGTTACCTAGTCCGTTAATTAATCCTCTTTTTCGTTTTGTAATTTGTTCTGTGGGTATTAATCTATTAAATTTATATTTTATGTTCCTTAAAATGTTTTCTATTATGCTGTTGTAGTTCATTCCTTTCCGAATTTGGCTGTGTCGATTGATTGTTTTAATCAGTAATAGTTGTCTTTGATTATTTGAGACTGTAAAATAACTGAAGCGATAGAAAAAAGGATAGTTAACAAATAGCGAATAGCTCTTTAGTAGAGAGAAGTGGACTGTATATAAAATTAAGTGACATTTTAACAAACAACATATAATTAATGGTTTTAATCAGTTCAAGCGTTTACTCAAAGCACTCACCTGTTGATTACGAAACCGTACCAATGAAAAAACGATGTAACATCTATTCAGCTTTTTGCGGGTGTAGCGAAGCACATTTATGTCAATAACGGTTCTGAAGAAAAGCGGTTCATCTAATTAATTTGTTTTACGTAGAACATGTAAAACAGCGATGCGGTCTGTTCGAACGACAAATCAATTATCTGGCTTCGTGGATTTTCCAGTTAATACTGTTCTTGCACATGCGGAATAACAACGTTTATCACTCGCGGTACTTGTTGGCGCGTGCTTCAAGTAAAACCATGGAAATTTTACACTAACAAATTTAAATATACCGAGGCGAACGTAAATAATCAACAAACTCAACGTAAAATAAAATTTAGCTTTAATTTACAATATAAACGGAACATACCGCCCACGAAAATGCAAGGCATTTTAAAGAAAAAATAATTATAAGGCGGGGTGGGGGGGCGGAATGACCAAGCAAAAAAAGCTAAAAAAGAAAAAAAGGATCTACAAAAAACAAAAGAAAAAAAAAAGAATTCTCTTTTTTACATTGAAGACAAAGGGCAGAGCTTTGACACAGTAATAGAAAAGAAAACAGCGAAGTCGACGCCCGAATACACAAAAGATTTGACTCGAGTTCGACATGAAAGCAGGTTCCCATAGGAGATTGTAATGCGACCGGATTGGTTTTCCAACACGTTAGACAGTGACTCAAAATACGACGAGTAGAATGCCTTTCAGAAATAATCCAGAAGTGCTGACTTACGAGAAAATGGACCATTTGAGCACCCGCGTGGAAGTATTTTAAATGAACGTAAGTAACATACAGATCAGTGAATCGACTTTTGCTCGGTAACAAAGCGAGCAATTTACGGTTAGAGGACAAAAGCGCGTGAGCCAGGCGACCTACGACGCGCAAGATTCCATCACGAATAAAACGGGACAACTTGCAAAACTCTTTTTTAAAGGGGATCCAGAATAAATGGTTTCAAGCTCGATAGCAAAACAAGATTGTTGAATATACGCCAGCAAAGGGATCAAAGCATTGTGCAACTCAGAAGATGAAAAAGGTCCGGAGCACCTTTCGAGTGGGTGACGTAGATTATGACGAAAACGGAGAATCCAAGCCACAATGCGAGTAATACATGGAAAAGAAGAGTGATTTTCTAGAATTGATTAAATCCAAGAGGATGTTACGACAGCGGATAAAACAATAGAGCGTTGTTCAGTGAAACCTTCAGGAATATCTGAAGGCGGAATATATGGACTGTAGTTTTCGAAAGACCGATACAAAGTCGGTGATGCCGCCCACCATAAAGAACATTGGCACAAGTCGGTAAGGAGTAAACCACGTGACCCGAAATCGGCAGGATTCTCGGTGGAGGGGAAGTGATGCCAAGAGGCGCGAGACGTGTTTTCCTGAATGTAAGCAACACGATTGGCGACGAAAGTCTTCCAACGCTGTGGCGGAAAACGAATTCACGAAAGTACTACCATGGAGTGAGGCCAACAGTAAATTTTATGAAAAGTAAGGTTCGAATCAAAGGTTTTGAGGACAAAGATTAATAATTTTGATGCCAGTGTGGCGTCCAACAATTCGTGACGGGGTAAAGAAATTGTACGAAGGGGTGCGACCTTAGACTTAACGCACACTAAGCGAATCTCAACGGCGGAAGGAGTAACAAAGCGAAAATAAACAACAGCACAGTAACCACGTTCGGAAGCGTCAGCAAAGCAGTGAACTTCGCACGTAGTAAACTGTGGCGAGATAAGCAAGCGGGGTAAAGCGAAATCCGAAAGAAGCGGTAACTCATGCAAGTATTTTTCCCACAAACGCAGGAGGTAAGGGGGAGGGGAAGCATCCCATTCAAATTTTAACGACCATAAACGTTGAATTAAGTGCTTTACCAGAAAAGTAAGAGGCGAAAAAAGTCCCATGGGGTCAAAAATACGGGCTATGTTAGAAAGTAGGTTGCGTTTGGTACAGCAGGTACTTAGTGGCTGAACTAGAAAACAAAAATTATCTGAAGTGGGGTTCCATTGAAGACCTAAAACTTTTAAAGGTTGAGTATCAGGATCCTCAAAGGAGCGGGGTTGCACGAATTGCTGCGTAGCGGAAAGATTTTTTAACAACTTGGGATGGTTACTTGACCATTTATGAAGTTCGAAACCACCAAGTTTTAAAAGAGCAATTAGTTGATTACGTAGAGTGAGGGTTAAGTCAATAGAATCTCCACCAGTAGCGATGTCATCAATATAAGTATGGTAGCGAAGTGCGAAAGCGGCTAACGGAAAAAATTCCCTTCGTCCACGGCCAACTGCTGAGGCGCGCGTATGGCAAGCAAGGGAGCACAATTGATTCCATACGTAACGGTATTTAATTTATAATCCTAAATGGGCTCCTCAGAGGAGAAGCGCCAAACAATTCGTTGATAGTCACATTGAGCGGGATTTACAAGAATTTGTCTGTACATCTGACGAATATCGGCAGTGACGACATAAGGATGTAATCGAAATTCTAGCAAAATTGCGGTAATATCGGGTTGCAACTTTGGCCCAACAAACAAGTGATCGTAAACGATTGAGACAAAGTTTTAGCAAAAGCGTTGAAAAAAACTCGTAATTTCGTACTTACGCTTTCGGGTTTCACAGCGGGATGTAATAAGAAAAATTCGAATGAGACCCAATAACAACAGATTGCATATGTTGAGAATCAAGATATTCACGCATGAACGAAACGTATTGTTTGTAAACACGAGGTTGCTTAAGTAGACGATTTTCTAAAGCGATAAATCGTTATGAGGCAAGATCTCGACTATCTGGAAAAAATGGTTCTTGATCTCTAAATGGCAATGAGACGACATAGCAACCTTGTTCATTGCGGCGAAACGTATCGACAAAATGTTTTTCAACTAGAGTTTCTGCAGGCGTGAAAGGTTGAGCGGCGGAAACAGCTTCGACTTTCCAGAATTTAGCGACAATATCTTCCAATGGGGAAGTAGAAACTATCTTACACAACAAGCTAGTTATTTCAGAAGCGGGCTAGAAAGGTATGCTTCCCATTAAAACATATTCAAAAATGGTATTAATGGCAACAGGTTGATCGCTATCATCCTGGATGCAACCGTCTAATAACACTTGGGGGAAAATATCCGCGCCAAGTAAGAAATCAATGGTTCAGATTGAGCAAAGAGCGGATCAGCTAGCTTGAGATTAGCCAGATGATTGAAATGTTGTCAAGAAATATTAGTAGTATGTAAATTTTCACAAATTTTGGGAAGTACTACAGCTTGAAAATTAATAATCGGTGAAGAAACACCTATTGGTTTGAGCGAAACGGCGACAGTGCTATGCAGAGCAGCAGAGCGCATGGAACCTAAAGCACTAAGGGTAAGAGAATGTGGAGTAGTACGAAAACCTAAACGTTTCATACTACTTTGCGAAACAAAAGAAGTCATGCTGCCCGAATCGAGTAAACCGCGAAATTTATGGAAAGAACCAGAGCAATCAGCAATTTCTACTTGAACGGTGAAAAGTAAAACAACTGAAGGTTTAGCTAAAGTATTAAATAAAATGACATTCGAAGTTGACAGACCACTACAGTCAAAACGAAGTCGATAATTCCTCAGAGGCACGAGGAGCGGAAGGCTTGTAGCGGTCTTGAATAGCGAGAGTAGTGGGAGGTGATCCCTTAGAGGCGCCGGTGTCCGGGCTCAAGCGAGCCTGGTTACTAGCAGCGAAAGCGGGTTTAGACAAAACGCGATCGAAGCGCAATAACGAATGATGACGTTGATTGCATTGGCGGCATGAAAAAGTAGACCGGCATTTATTTAAAATGTGAGAATTGCTAAGGCAATTAATACAAAGATGTTGGTTTTTTGCAAAGTTGTAGCGATCTTGTGACGAAAGTTTAACGAAATCATTACAGCGATCAAGATTGTGATCTTGTTTGCAAAGCGGACATTTATTTTCATTAGGTTTTGTCTGTACTAACATGGAAACGGCGGATCGAGGCGTAGACGGGTTGCTGGAATGAATAACTTTGTTTAAATCAGTTTTATGATTTAACGACAAATTCGATGAGGATTTACACGCATTTTCCAGATAAGCAATTAACTTTTTATAAGATGGGATAGTGGTCAGCTCTTGATGCATTTCAAAACTACGAACAGTGTGTACATCCAAGCGATTTAGGATCATTTGTACAAGAATAAAATCCCATTGCTCTATGGGTAAATCAAATTTTTAAGCGCTTGTAAATTATCGACAAAAGTATCAACTAATTTTTGCAAACCGACGAGGTTATCGGAGTTTAATTTGGGAAATTTATTTATATTGTTCCATAGAGCTAGAGGTAATGTGACGAATATTACGATATTTTTCACGAAGTTTTATGTATGCAAGAGCGTAATAGGCTTCTGTAAGGTCAAAGTTTTTAATGTTTAGGAGTGCGGAATCTTTTAGTGCTGATTGAAGATACGAAAATTTATCTACGTCCGACAAATCGTTATTAAGATGAACTAAACTATCAAACCGATCAATAAAACTTTCAAATAAACAACTTTTTCCATCAAACGTAGGCAGCGACAGCGGAGGAAGTGATACTTTTGACTTTAAAGTATCTACCGGCGGGGACATATTAACCCGAGGCCAAGATTGGCTGGTAAACAGCTTGAAATAGAGCGCTTCTATTTTAAAGTAGTCGTTATCAAAGCGTTTACGTATAGCGTCTTCCATTTCAAATTGTTCAAATTGAACCTACTATCCAATTATGATGTGTTAAGAAACTTTCTTTGACGGTTTCCAGAGATTAATACTGTGCGCGAAATAAATCTAAAAAGACTGCTTCGACCGTACATTGTTGAGCGATTTTAAACATTTTCTCTAGTGAATTAATTGCAATATTACGTAGAAAACCATTATGTTTCAACTTTTTTTGCCATGGTTAAATAAAATACAAAAGCGGATGAAATAAGAACGAGATCTTGACAATTTTAATAGCCTAGCAGCGATAACAAATACGTAAACCTATTGCAAATTAGATAACAAATGCTCGTAAACAACTCAAACGATACAAAATTATGCTAATTAAGACTGTCAATGCCTTGATGAGCGGTATGATTAATTATCTGAGTTTGTTGTTTTTTCAAATCCGGCTCGAAGAACCAAATGTAAAATAACTGAAGCAATAGAAAAAAGGATAGTTAACAAATAACGAATAGCTCTTTGGTAGAGAGAAGTGGACTATATATAAAATTAAGTGATAATTTAACAAACAACATATAATTAATGGTTTTAATCAGTTCAAGCGTTTACTCAAAGCACTCACCTGTTGATTACGAAGCCGTGCCAATAAAAAACGATGTAACATCTACTCTGCTTTTTGCGGGTGTAGCGAAGCACATTTATGTCAATAACGGTTCTGAAGAAAAGCGGTTCATCTAATTAATTTGTTTTGCGTAGAACATGTAAAACAGCGATGCGGTCTGTTAGAACGACAAATCGATTCTCTGGTTTTGTAAATTTTCCAGTTAATAACAACGTTTATCACTCGCGGCACTTGTTGGCGCGTGCTTCAAGTAAAACCATGGAAATTTTACGCTAACAAATTTAAATATACCGAGGCGAACGTAAATAATCAACAAATTCAACGTAAAATAAAATTTAGCTTTAATTATTTACAATATAAACGGAACAGAGACTCTTGTTTTAATTCCGTTAAATCGAATTATTGTGCCAATGTCCAATAGTCTATTGTATTTTGCATGCTTCCCAATTTGATTGGTAGTATACCGAGGTTGTTTTTTATGTCTTCAATTAACACGTCGTTGTCCGTTCTACCTGGGCGGAGGTTGACGGTAAGGGTGATGACTGATACTTTTTTGATCTTCAATGGGCCTAAGTTTCTGGATGCCGTTTTGTGTCTTTTACTTTGGGAAATTTCTCTCGTACACAATTTGTCCTATTGAAAATTTGTTTGCGTCGGTATTCTTATTGCGGGTTGTGGTGATACGTTCCTTGTCGTTATCTAATATATCTTTTACTTTGTCGTAGGTTATTTTTAATTTCTCTTTATAATCTTTAGCGTATTGCTGGTATACTTTTTTGTTGTAGTGTATGTCGTAGGGGTTACGGGAACCTGAATGTCCTAATGTTAATTTTAGGGGTGTAAAATTTGTTGATGAGTGAATTGTATTGTTGTAAGCGATTAGTGCGTATGACATTAAATTCGTGATGTGCCCCTGCTTGTAAGTTAATCTTAATAATTTGATTTGCTCTAATAGTGTCATATGTAATCTTTCAATTAATCCGTTTGATTCAGGGTGGTTTTCGGTTATAAAATGAATTTTTATTTTATGGAGTTCTAAGGTGTTTTGTATCGTCTCATTTTTAAATTCGCTGCCGTTATCTAAAGTTATGGTTTTGGGTGTGCCATAAAATGTAAAGTATTGTAAAAATCCTTGTGTTACGTGAATGCTATTTTTAGAGGTGTTGGGTATTGCTTGGCCTATTTTGGTGAATGAATCTACAATCGTTAAAAAGTTTTGGGCTTCTACTACTAGAGTGTCTGCATGTAATTTTTGAAAAGGTTTGTTTGGCGTTTTGGTTAACATTAAGGGTATTTTTGGGGGTGTTCTGTCGTATTTTGTCTAGTCGCATAGTTCACATTGGTTGATAAAATCTGTGATTAATTCTTTCATATCTTTAAAATAATATCGTCTTATAAGTTGCTTTAATTTTTCAATAATTCCACGATGGTTGGTTTTGACTTCGTGTTGATTTCCAATAACGTCGTTTATTTTATCAGGGTCGTCTAAGGATATTAATTTTCTTGCGCATGTGATAAGTTCAAGACTAGAGTTATTGAATAATTTAACGTATAATTCTGAAAATCGTTTATATAAATGTTCGGTGTTGCAATAAAAGTAAAATCGTTTTTTTCTCGGGGGTGTATTCTTTTAGAATTTTAATTATTTGTTTTTCGTTATCATCCTTAGTTATTTGAATTTGGTATATTTTCTTATTGTCTGTTTTTGTATATTTTACGGGATTGGGTTTGGTTAAACTTCGGTAATTATAAATTGATTTGGTTTTATATCGATAGCTTCGTTTAAAATTTTAATCGCGGTTTTTGTCAAATATATGGTGTCTTTCTCTTCTGGATCTTCTCTTACTTCCGTCTGGTCTATGTTTCCTATAATTGATTCTGTTTCTAGTGCGTCTACGTTATTATTATATATTATTATAAATTCCTTTTTTGTATATAATTTCGTAATCGTTTTCCTCTAGTCTGATTCTCCATCGTTATAATTTTGAGTTTGGTTCTTTGAGTTTGCATGGCCATACTAATGGTCTATGGCCAGTGTATATATAGAATTTTTGTTCGTAAAGGTATGGTCTAAAATATTTCGTTGCCCAAATTATGACTATTAATTTCTTTTCTATTGTACTATATTTCTGTTCGGTTTTATTTAGGGTTCTGGATGCGTAGCTGATTGGTTTATCGCTACCTACTCTTGACTCAATACTGCGCGTAGTGCTACATTTGATGCGTCAGTTGTCAATATAAATGGTTTCGAAAAGTCTGGGTATTCTAATACAGAATGATTCGTGGTATACATTTAATTTTGTCCACAGCTTTAATAAATTCTGTGATATGTTCAATTTTATTTTCTTTTATTAAACAATTTGTCAGGGGCTTGGTTATCTGTGCGTAACCTTTAATAAATTTGCGGTAATAACAACCAAGATGTATGTGTCTGAGGCCATTTCGTCGTACATTTTCGTCTTCAGTAATTCTATGTTTTGGTCGTGTTTTTCAATTTTTAGAATAATTTTTTGGTCAGATGAAAATCCACATTTGAACCGAGAAGTTAGACATGAAGTTAAATGGGGATTCAACGTCTGGATTGCTATTATTGGAAGGTACATTATAGGTCCGTTTTTTTATGATGCAAATTTAAACTCTGCGAGATACTTAGATTTATTGCAGGGAAATGTGGCAGATAGACTAATGGAGCTTCCACTCGCTACTTTGCAAAATATGATTTTTCAAAATGATGGCGCTTCACCCCACAATACTCTGATTATTAGAAATTTTTTTAATTCTGAGTATAATGAAAACTGGATTGGAAATCGGGGACCAATTAAGTGGCTGGCGAGATCACCGGATTGAACTCCTCTAGATTTCTTTATATGAGGCCATTTAAAAAGTCGTGTGTACTCAAAAACGTATGATAATGTAGGCCAATTACAACAAGCAGTCCAAGAGGCCGTAAATAAAATAACTCCAACTATGATAGGACGATCTTTAAAGATGTTTATAAAAGGTCTCGGTTGTGTGTTCAACAAAATGGGGGGTTATTTGAACATTTAAAATAAATAATGAATTCATGTGGCTGACTATTGTTATATTTTTTTTCCTTGATTGTTAAGTTGCAATTGTCTGAACATGAATGACAACTAAAAACAGCTTAAATAATATTTTGTATTGAATAGATGCTAGTTTGTATTTCTTTGTTAATGCATAGTTATGTAAGTTCTGATTAATACAGATTTATTTTCAATTTTCTACGTTTTTTACTGTTTTTATTACCACTGAAAATTGAGTTTAAAATTTTTAGAGCAATTGTTTCTCTTTGCCATAATGGAAATTAAAGCCTACTACGACCAAAACATAATTATGTGATTTTTAGTATTTTGATTCAATCAAACATAGCCATGTTATACCTCCTTGGATAGGGTTTTTTGTCAGCATTTCAAAAATGTAAAAATCCAATATGGCGGCTATTTAAAAATAAAAAGTTGAACATCGTCACGCAAAATCTAGATGCCCTAGACAAAATCTAAGTTGAAAATGTGAAGCGCAATCGGGAATTACTATGATGTACCAAATTTGAACATTCTATTCCAATTAGTAGACTAACGACGAGCAAATAAAGAAATCGTCAATTTTGTGTTTTTTGCCTCTATATAGTAACCTATGAAACATTTTTTTAAATTTGAAAACCGATCTGAGATACCCTCATGATTATGCAACTTTTGTCCCATTTAACCAAGATCGTATCTCCTTCAGTTTGCAAGATCCCCATGTACTGCATTTTATACTGTACACACCGTATATGTAATTAATGGAACTATTAAGAATTAAGAATTATTAAAACTTAAGTTAGATGCAACAATGTAAAACTGAAGGACACAATAAAAAGGTTAATGAAAGTTCAACAAGTCAGACAGTGAGAACGGAAACAGACATTGTATTCCAGACGTATCGTGATACCGCAGGTGCAGGTCACAGTAGGTTATAAGACAGCAATTATTAGAATTAAGATTGTTACTTTGTATTGTATAAATGAATATAGAAAATAGCAGACATGAGCTCTGCAGTTCCCACAAGCAACGTGAGGGGCAGGGATAGCATAAATACCCTCGAGAGCCCAAGATGGAAGTCAGTCTAGAGCTTCTCAACTTTAACATTGTTGTCAGTTCAGCTACATTTTAGTTAATTTAATCAAAGTGAAAGTCAACTTAGACTTATTTTGATCTCATATGCTTCTGCATATAACGAACTTGTAAATTTAATCATTGTAATTCAGTATAAAATAAAGTTGATAGAAGAAGTTTTTTGGAAAAGCTTTTTAATAAGTCGCTCCAAGAGTTCCAAAATCTATCTCGTGTAGTATTTAAAATCTGCTAAAATTTCGGTACACATACAGCTGCTTATCTTTGTTCCTCGTTAATTTTCCACAAATTAAGCGTTTCAACGGTTTACTTACTTCTGCAGGTGTCCTTGATGACGAACGAGATTTTCGAGAACGTAATACCACGCTTGCTTCTGAAGTTGAAGCAGACTTCTTTTTATTCTTTTTTACACAACGCAAATTTCTCGACGCCGTATTTTCTCACTTAAATAGGTAGCTAAACAGTCTTGATGTCATGAAAATTCTTATCGTATGGAGTCTGGATTGTACAGTTCTGAAAACTTTTTACTAATGTTGTATTTCTTCTATCTGCTGCTTTTTTAATATTAAGCTGCGTGCTTGACCTTGGTTCTTTCACTAAATCATTTGGTTTATCACAAAATAAACATAACTGTTCGTTTCGTCTTTTTCTTTTCAAATTAATCATTTTCAACGACATTTCTAACGTTTTTCAATACAGCACACTTTAAACAGACACTCAAAAATAACGAAAATCAAATTATTTTATGCGTATACAACAAACACGACTTAATAACGAAATGTTTTTACGTCGATAGATGCAGAAACACACTGAATACCTAAGCGCGAAGAGGGGATGTAAATGGAGCAGGAGGGACGATCACAACTGGTGGAAAGATGTGTTTTGTCATTGTTTGAGGTCTCAAGTATAAGAATCCGACCATAGTTGCCGGTCCTCACATTTTGTATACTCAACTACCTATAGGGCCTGCACTATTGCAACTAAGACATATTTCCTAGCAATCTGGAACCCTCTTTAAACACTTACACCACTCGCCGAAAACCTTTTTTGTCAATACAGTCGAGGTTTTCGGTATTTGACTGAAACAGGATTTTTAGCGGAGTACTTCTTCGAGTTTTCTGCGAATTGACGGCTAGATTTTTTGGGGCCAAAACTGTACGTAACAACTGATCAGATCTCACTCACAAAACAGTTGAAAAAAACACATGTTTAATTACGAAGAAACACAATACTTAAAATAAAGAAAATCATATTGCAAAGGGAATTACTAGTACAATAATAGCACAATGTAGTACCTTCGGGCGGAACATTGGAAAATCACATGTAATATGTAAAGTATAATAATAACCATCGTTAGGAACAAACAGCACCAAATGAAAAGACCGACGTCAGTCTTCGTAAAATATATCAAAATTGTATTTGTTCGGGCTCCTGTCTCTCTCTTCTTGATCCTTGTTAACCCCTTCATTTAAAAATCATGAAAGAACTTAAAACCAGCAGCCGACGAGGGTGTTGTGTTGTCACGTTTGAACCACTGGAAGTGACAAACTAGTTTCGTGTCGTGAGTGCTCATTGATAATAAAATAGTGCAGTTAAGCTCGCTATACAGTTAACAAATTACAGTCCACATCATCATTAGAGGAATTCAAAGTAAGTGTTTATATTAAGTAATGCATGATACATCCTTTGATCCACCATTTTGGCCTTCGACCGGATTGAATTCCTTTTATTAAATTGAATTTTACGCCCCAATTCCTTGATTTCCTTTGTTTCTGATTGGTAGGGTGCTATAAATTTATTATTGTTTTAAACTGTATAGACATTTGCTTAGAAGTTCTTAGAACAATTTGTTTGATTTGTTTTGCAATCTAAGTAAATTTTCGTTTTGAATACTGTTTATTTTTGTTCAAGTTTTATTCGAGAATTTAATTAAGATAAATAATAACGGTACTAAATAGCATTTTTGTGAGCTTGTGAAACAGGTATACATACGGTCGGGGTAGAAAATTCTTAAACGTTTCGGGTTAAAGGTTTATGGTTTATGGTTTATGGTTGCGGCGCAGTTATTCATTTGTTATCTTTGCCTGTGCGGAATTTTAACAAGCCTTGTTGTTGTTATTCCTTTCAGAAGATTTAGGCATTTTTCAATTTCAATTTCGTGTACATGCATTTTACAGTGGCATTGTATTATTTGTAGAAACGGTACTTATCATTTATTGCTCAGACATCACTTCTTTGGATGGTCAGAATAACGACCTTTTCCTATAGAATTTAAAAGCTTGTAGTTGCCGCTTTGTTGTTTTAGGTGGTATTAAACCCCTTCACAATGGTAGTTACCACAGAAAGGTTGATTTTTCAAGGTAAAGCTGCGTTAAGTAGATTGATAGCATTGCAAAGCGCGTTGTCTAATTTAGATGGGACCGGTAATGATTATTCTCGAATTGAAGCTAGTATGCAACTAACTTCGCAGATTATATCAGATTTTGACAAATTGTATACAGAATGCATCTTAGACGATGAATGTATTGAAGAAATTTCGGGTATTCGAATTAATTTAGATAAATATTTCTTGCAGATTAGAGTACGGTTCACTAAATGTCAAAGGCAGTTTGAAACTAAAGTGCCTCTAGCATCACAGGTGGATAATTCACAGTCAGCCACAAATAACATACGCTTGCCGACAATTTTCTTAATAAATTTTAATGGGAAAATTGAAGATTTTGAATCATATTACAATTCGTTTCGTACTTTAATTGATTCAAATCAAAAACTTTCTCCTATTGAAAAATTCTATTTTTTGTTAAACAGTTTAGATGACAAATCTAAACAACTCGTTAAACATTTATCGGTCTGTGACGCAAACTACGGTATTGTCCTAAAAATTATTATAGATCGTTATGAAAATAAAAGATTAATTGTTACAAATTATTTAAATTGCATAGAAAAAGCTCCCAAATAGAATTCTGCTACATCAGAAAAGTTTAAGGTCCTTATTAAACGTATTCGTTGAAAGCTCTAGCGCTTTAAAAAGTTTTGAAAATGTCGATCTGTTTGTTTTTGTTCTTTTCAATCGGCTATTACAAAGGTTAGATTCAGACACCGCCGAACGTTTCAAAATGCAGAATACTAGTGAAATACCACGTTTTGAAGAATTAAGAGCGTTCTTAGATCAATCGTGTAAGGCTTTAGAGATAAACGATTTGATGTCTCAAAAACCACCGAAAACCGTCAACTTTGCGACTGAAGGTAAAAGTGAGCCTTCAACTTGGAATAGACAAAATTCAACTCGTGGGACGTTTGTATCTACCACGTCACCTAACAAATGCATAGTGTGTAATGACTCGCACTTGATTAATGGTTGCAAAAAGTTCTTTGGGAAATCCAGTCAGGAACGATTTGATTTCGTTAAAAAAGAATAATCTCTGTTTAAATTGTTTGTGTAGTTCGCATCGTGTCAAAAATTGTCAATCAAAGGTTGTTTGTAAAGAATGTCGTAAACCACACCACACATTGTTGCATTTTGAGAATGCAAATACTCCTCCTACTACATCAGCGGATCATACAAAAAAAATTGTTGAAGGGAATGAAACAAGTGAAGCTTCTTCGTTTTCGATGCAGAGACCTGAAGTTAGTTCACTTTTTTCTCGAACAGTTGATAATGCAACAACTTTGTTAGCTACTGCCCAGGTAGCGATTATCGATGGTTTTAGGAAACCACAAACTGTTAGGGCACTCTTAGATAATGGGAGTATGTCAAATTTCATGACAGAAAAGTGTCTTCAAAAGCTTTTTTTGCAGAAGCATAAAAGCTTAGCAAAAGTACAAGGTTTGGGCTTGAATGCGTCTACTATCAGTGGTAGCTTATCGTGTCGTATTCATTCTTGTAATCAGTTTAAAACTCAATCCAATTTCAATTTAGAATTTTTGTTTTACAGGAAATATGTGGTCAACTGGCCGGCCACACCTTTATCAAAACGCTATTGGGATCATATCGATGGATTACAATTAGCTGATCAAAAGTATTTTGAACCTGCAAAAATTGATTTGTTGTTAGGAGCAGACATTTTCGCACAAATTTTGTTGAATGAATTTCGGATCGGCCAACAAGACGAACCGGTGGCCATTCGCACCAAATTTAGTTGGATTGTGACTAGAAAAGTAGGTTGTTCAGAATCTATTTCTACTTCGTTGTGTGCTTATATGGAATCAATAGAAGAAACGCTAATTCGTTTTTGGGAGCTGGGAAGTGTTCCTGCTCATGTACAAGAAAATGCAGAAAACGTATTGTGTGAAAAGACGTTTGTTGAAACTAAACGATACAGGTCGGTTTATGGTTTTATTTCTTTTAAAGGACCAGAACCAATTTTTACAGATTCTCGTGCAATCGCTTTACGTCGCTTTTTGGGGTTGGAAAGACGTTTGCAGAATGACTCGGATTTACGAGCGTCGTACAATCGTTTCATGCAAGATTACATAAACACAGGGCACATGAGTCCTGTACCTCTTCTTTCGTTGGATAGTAGTCCTGTTTATTACAATCCGCATCATGCGGTAATAAAGCCAGAGAGCACAACGAAATTAAAAGTTGTGTTCGATGCAAGTGCAAAAACCTCAGACGGTATTTTACTAAATGACACGTTGTTACAGGGAAAATCACTACAAAAAGATAGTTTTGAACTTCTATTGCAGTTTCGGATTCACAACATTGCTTTCACTGCGGATATCAAACAAATGTATCGCCAGATCGAGATTATACCAGAACATCGAGATTCCAACGTATTTTGTGGAGATTTGATTCATCCGATCCTCTTGTTGATTATCGATTGAACACTGTTACTTATGGAATGAAAGCTTCTTCTTTTTTTGCTTTTCGTACAATCCAAGAATTAGCGAGATTGGAAGCGGTTCGTTACGACCGCGCTTCACTTGATTTATCGTCCAACTCATATGTGGATGACATCATCAGTGGTTGTGAAACTGTTGAAGAAGCCAACTTGCTAATTCAAGAGACTGAATTATATAAGTTTGGTGGTTTTGAACTTAGAAAATGGAATAGTAATTCCACCCTTGTCTTGTCAAATATACCCAATTCACAAATCGAACAACCACCGCTGACGTTTAGTCAAGAACAAAATCCGCTAGTAAAGGTGTTAGGGCTCAAATGGTGTTCCGATTCAGATGTTTTTTCATACGATATACAAATTAGTGAGCGTTCTTGTACAAAAAGGAACGTTCTCTCGACATTAGCTAGAATTTTTGATCCCCTAGGTTTCTTAACTCCTGTTACATTTTTTATTAAAAATTTCGTTCAGCGTTTATGGATTTTGGGAATCAATTGGGACGTCCAGCCTCCCGAAAAACTTATTCGTCAATGGGACAAGTATTTGTTGCAACTCCTATTCTTATCGGAGTTGAAAATTTCTCGTCAGTTGATTTGTAGAGACTTAAAGAGCATCGAGTTACACGCCTTTTGCGATGCCTCAGAAGCAGGTTATGAATCTGTTGTTTATTTTCGTTGTTTTGCGAATAGAATTGCACAAGTTCAATCGCTAGTTGCACCTTCTAATTGGAATCATGTCAAATCACAAGACAACCCTGCCGATTGTGCCTCTAGAAGCCTTTCTGCAACTGAACTTATCGATCACCCGCTATGGTGGGAGGGTCCTGTGTGGTTAAAATTACCTTTGGAAGAATGGCCTAAACAACCATTTCTTGATAATTCAGTATAAGAATTGTTACAAAGTTCTGCCGAAGCAAAAGTCGTGTTAGTTGCCATCGAACCCTCAGATCACGTTTTGACTTCTTTGTTAGATACATTTTCCGATTTGCAAAACATTTTGAAAATAATTACTCACCGCCGCCGTTTTGTGTTCAACCTCAAATCACCTAATGGAAAATTAACTGGTGCGATTACACTTCGAGAAAGAACATCAGCGTTAGAATTATTAGTTAAACATGTTTAAAACGGTGCATTTGCGGAAGCTTTGGAAAAATTGAACAAGGGACATTTAGTTAGCAAACAACTGCGTTCTCTTACTCCATTCGTAGATTGCGGGGACTCATCAGGGTGGCCGGTCGGTTAAAACATGGGCATCTCACATGATGCAAAATATCTTTTACTTTTCCCTCGGCTCCATCGTCTAACAACTCTTACTATATAGGATTGCCATATTAAAAATTTACATTGTGGTAATCGTACAACCCAGTCATTATTGCAACAGCATTTTTGGATTTTGTCTGCTAAGGAGAGCCATAAGACAGTGTCTACGTGCATGTATTCCTTGTTTTAAAGTTAATCCTACTTCTACTGTGGCTTCTATGGGAGATTTACCTACTCTGCGAGTGACTCCTGATAAAGCATTTCGTCATACTGGCGTAGATTTTGGGGGCCCTTTTTCCATAACAATGGGCCGGGTTCGAGTAGTCAAAACCTTAAAGTCATATATTTGTCTCTTTGTTTGTTTCAGCACTAAGGCAGTGCATTTAGAATTGGTTTCAGATTTATCGTCAGAAGCATTTTTAGCCGCTTTCCGTCGATTCATTTCTAGACGTGGAAAGTGTATCCAAATGTACAGCGACTGCGGTACCAACTTTGTAGGTGCTGAAGCCAAAATACGCGAACTGTTAGAACAATCCGCACACGCAGAAAACATTGAGTGGTCGTTCAACCCACCTTCTGCTCCGCACTTCGGTGGGCTATGGGAGGCGGGAATTAAATCTGTCAAAAATTTACCTATCTCGGGTAGTTGGTGAGCAAAAATTGACTTATGAAGAATTTAATACTGTTATAGTGCAAGTTGAAGCACTTTTGAACTCCCGTCCATTAGATCCGCTTAATTCGGATCTTAACGATTTATCTTGTTTGACCCCAAGTCATCTTTTAACCATCGAACCTATTTCTGTCATTCCAGTTACGGACACTACTGAGGTAGCGATTAATCGTTTAAATCGTTGGCAACTAGTCCAGCGGTTACAGCAAAGTTCTTGGAAGCGATGGCAATCAGAGTACCTTCATACGGTTCAGCAAAAATCTAAATAGTTTGCTTCAGGGGAATCGCCAAAGCTTAATACCTTAGTGTTGATTCAAGAACCCAATTCCCCGCCTCTTCAATGGAGATTGGGTAGAATCATTCAACTGCATACCGGTAAAGATAACGTTGTACGCGTTGCAACTGTGAGATCCGCACATGGGACTCTTAAAAGACCTGTGCTAAAGCTTTGTCCTTTACCTTTAGAACAATAATTGTTCGCCTGCTCTTGTTTGTGTATTTGTGCAACAAGCTCATAGGGTTATATATTATATAGCTATTTAGTCTAGTTCCGTATAAGTTAGTTAGTATCGTTCATATTAGTTGTTTACTTTGTTTAAAAATAAATTTGTATCTATTTTGGTGGGCGGGATGTTCGGGCTCCGGTCCCTCTCCTCTTGATCCTTGTTAACCCCTTCCTTTAAAAATCATGAAAGGAGTTAAAATCAGCAGCCGACGAGGGTGTTGTGTTGTCATGTTTGAATCACCGGAAGTGACAAACTAGTTTCGTGTCGTGAGTGCTCATTGATAATAAAATAGTGCAGTTAAGCTCGCTATACAGTTAACAAATTACAGTCCACATCATCATTAGAGGAATTCAAAGTAAGTGTTTATGTTAAGTAATGCATGATACATCCTTTGATCCAACAGTATTGTCTACGCATAATTTAATAAAATATTTTTTCAATCTAATTTGCTTTTTCTTTGTCTATATTGCGTTCAAAATACTGTGCACTGGTTTTGTTTTATAACTGACATTAAAATGTACAGTTATCTAAATGTTTTTGCTTTTTGTCTGACTCCCAGCGTTATACAAAAAAAATTCCGCAGACAGGCTCAATTTTCCGCCCGAATGACTTGTCTCATCTAATTGTGATACGACTGTTACTATTTTGCTACTAAAACTATAAGAACATTTAGAAACCAGAATTACCACTTACAATATTGCATTTGAATCTAAATTCAAGGTGAGAAGAACAATTGCATTTAAAATTTTTCAGCAACGTTGTGTTGAGTTTTATTTTAGATCCCGTCAATATTTAATAATTAAAAATTGTTTTCACATATATAAGTTTGAAATTACACATTGTTCGGTTACATAATTCTGTGCACGAACATGTAATCTTATTATCATGCACACCTGTACGAATAGGCCTCATTGTCAATCCCGTATATTTGTACGTGCATGCGGTACCTACCTAAAACCAGTTTTACTTATAGGAAGCCATTGACGTACAAACCTTCTAGTTTATAATTTTAAAAAGTTGTAGAACCTTTATTACGTTGGTATTTGGCTTCAGTATTCTGCAACAACAAAAGCATTTCAGTCTTATATTTATTATTTAATAGAGCCCACGAAACCGTTCATTTTAAACGAGTATAAGATAATCCAGTTAACCTCCATTCGCCGCCGATGTTAATTGTATGTTTACTATATTACAACCACAACGTTTAAGTAGTGCGTGGATGAAGCGTGAGTGTGTCCAGATTTCATTCAAGATTCCTGAATTACAACAGAAAAGGTGTTAATTATGAGTGAAATGAATTAATTAATGCACAACGATGTTTAAATAACACAAGAGTTATCAATAGTGGTAAAATGTAAGCTGAAGCTTTGTATTGAAATTACAATGGAATGCGGTGGCCGAAACAGGTGAGGAATGAGCCTGAAGGGATTAAAGATCATTGGAATGAAGCACGCATAAAGCAAGAAGTGACATGACCCACCAAAATGGCTCTACTCCCTCTGGATGGGAGTCACTTGGTGGAGCAACAGCTGAATCTTCAGAGCAGCAGTGGACTGGGGTGGATCATTTATCTGGACCGCTCAACCCTTTGTGTATCACTGATGCTAATCATGAAATTTTGAGACCAAAACCGCGTAGGTGAGTGCTTTTGATACATATAATATATAGTAGGTAGTAGAAAGGAAATGTCTTAAATGCGATTTATTAATACAACTTGCCAAAAGTCTTTAAAAAAATTGCTACATAGTCAGTTGTCAATGTGACCTAGTTTTTAAAATTTTTGGTACCATGCGACACTTCTAATTTAAAACTACGATTTTTTGAGAAGTTTACATTTTTCTCCGTCTTCCAAAAAAAAGATTAAGTATTATTTGTTACATACAAATTCATAGATAAGGCCAAATAAAAACTATTAACAGAAAACTTAATGCATGAAAAGGATTTTGACTATATAATATTGTTCGTTTTGTGTAACTGTCGTGTTACAAGCTGTTTGCGTACTCGAATTACCAAAATTAGAAGCGGTAAGGTTATGTCCAAGTTTATACATACTCATAGGTAAATGTATATGCTTGTTAATCGAAGTGAGCGTTAACGCAGTTTCCTTACAAAAAAATCAGAGATAAATTTTACAGAGACGAGCTCGATAAAGAATTTCGCCAAAAATTTTGAAATCTAGAAAATTCTCCTTGATCTCGACTGTAGACAACAGAGTAAACATTGTCAACTAACTCGGAGATCGCGAAATATAAATGCTTATATAGAGTTTTGTTTCATTGTCGGGAAATAACTGTTTAAATGGGTAACTTTGTTGGCGCTGTTTAATTTTGATTATTTTAGTCGCTTTTTCAAGGGCAGGCCAATCTGGAAAATGTAGTTTTTATAAAAGTACGCAATCAGGAAAGTTTATCTTGAAGTGTTTTACAGAATTTGGAGGAGTAATCTGATACACACA
>JARFIW010001265.1:762500-883901 GCA_036346225.1 Platerodrilus igneus
TGTATGTATGTATAGATATATAGATGTATATTTATGTGTGAATGTGTATACGTATTTTTTTTTGTATATTTATGTGCGATTGTATGTATGTATATGTATATGTTTATGTGTATTTATATATGTATATATGTGTATACACGTAAAATTTTGTTGTGTATAAATATGCGTTTTATGGTATACATACAAATAAAATTTAAACACTACCTCCATATTCATGCCAAATCGTTCACACACATACGCTTCCATGCATTCATACACTTGCTCATGCAGATAAATAAACAAATTGTGTCATACTGTTTTTATAAAAACTTCAAAAAAGACATTTTAAATACTTTAATAGAATATACAGATTTTTAATTTTACACCTTAGCCAAATGCAAACTACTTTTACGACTACATTTTAATTTAGATGCAATCCTTTTATTAATCTCAATTTTGTAAGTTTATACAGATTCTATGTGTAGTTTAGCCCATTCATTTTTATATAATTATAGAAAGCCTGTGATCAAGGATTCAAAAATAAATCCGAAAATTTAGGCAGTTAAAGAAAGAGTTTATATACCTACTTACCAGCAGACCTAAAACCCGCATATATATATATATATATATATATATATATATATATATATATGCTGTGATAATCGAGCCCCACGATTTGGGCTTGTCATATTTACTGTGATATTCGCCCCACGGCTTGGGCGTACATATTTATGCTGTGTTACTCGCAGCCCCTTGTTATTATATTAATATTTAGCCCCACGATTGGGTCGAGCTATTTAGGTCGTGTTATACTTTTTTATTACTCAAGCACTTGTAGAAATGTTAATTTATAAATTTCTTTGCCTTTGATATTATTTTTATATTTAGCCCCACGATTTGGGCGTACATAAAATACTGTGTTACTCCCTTTATATTATGCCCCGCGATCTCTTAATGTAATATAATGCTCAATTTATATTAATCAAGCACCTATGATGTAAAATGTTAAGTTATGGATTTTCTTTGCCTCAACTAGCTGATTCAATTAAATAAAGCAATTCTATAATACACTGTATAATTACTAATTATTTATAACCTTTTTAAATATCTTTTCCCTTTTTAAATTATTTACATCTGTCAAATTTTCAGAAAATGAAACCAGCAAAACGGGCTTTTTATTACATTTAAAGACCTTTTGAAACGTTTCAATATGCCTATTACCTTTCATAAATTTATCCAAGAAACCCCAGTTTGTCGGCTCTTACATTTTGAATTATTATTGAGATAAAAACAATTTTTAGAAATAAATCATATCAAAATATCTAACTTGAAGTGGTTCAGTAGGTTCTCTGCATTTCCAAGAATTTTCGTGTCTAGTCTGAGTGTTCTGAGTTTAATTTGAAGTCGACATCCAACCAAATTAGTATCCAAATCGTTATTAGTGAGTTTATTCCAATGAAAGGTTTTTTATTTTCGCACTAGAATATTTACCATTTTCAGAGATTACCAAATTGATTTAACAGGTAGCATTCTCCAGAGTTTCGTATCCAAAATTGTATTTAAGATCGTAATTGATCGTTATTAAAAGTTATGACAGGAGTCGTAACAAGATCTTTATTAGGATCATTATTTAGATTGTAATTAAAAGACCTGTTTTATTTATTATTAGAAATGGTATAATCTGATCTACTTACGTCTTTAGAAGTACGGCTCGCTTGCACAATTATACACTCTTTTAAAATAATTTTTCACTTTAATTTAATTAACTTTTCACGTAAATATTTAGCACTTTCAAGTATAGTGACTGCCCAGTTTCAAAAGTATACTAACTCGTTGTTCAATTGTCATCATATTTATAGAATCGGCCCTTTTTGTTTGCGATTCGTTTACTCCACGTGCTGGGCGACCCAAGTGTCTTATCTCTAGTTATTTTGGGAAACGTTACCAATTGTGTAGTTCAATTGCATAAAGCGATGCTCAATTTGTCACGTAATTTAATGTTATACCTCACATTTAATTTAGAAATCCCAGGAATTTTCCTTCATAAAAGCACGTATTATTGTTATTGGCATTATTTTAATCTGAATGGAATAAATTTGGTGTTTGCTTATTTCCTAGTTAAATTGGGTTTTTGAACAAATGTGATACTTTTATATCAGGTACGCTTTTCAAATAATGCATAATTTCTGCTTGCGTTTATGATAATATATCAACGCACTTTTTGAACATTTATCTAGCCATTTTATACAGATTTTCCATTGATTTAATTTCAATGCGTTTCGTTACATTTTTAAATTCTTATCTTTGCTCGTAGCTACTCTTGGATATGCGTTTTAATCGCTTGTACTGCTATATACAGTGTGCTCTCAACTAATAATATTTATAATGACCTATTTACTCTTCTAATATCTGTAATTATGTGCTTTTGTTACTTGGGAGTTTCTTTTGTTTATTCTACGACCCCTATGACTTAACTTACCACTAAATTAATCCTATAATTACAGCCATATATATATATATATATATATATATATATATTGCTGTAGTAAGGGATTGTTTAGGGGTGTATTGAGTAGCAAGGGTCGTGTAGTAGCCATAAATTGAGATAGGAATTAGAAAACTGCATTTATTTAGCAGAAAATTAAGTAATTCATACATTATGTAAATAGCAAGCATTTAACACTCTGTATATAGACCATAATTAGCTTTAAACGATGCAAGTAAGCATATCTTACAGCAATAGAACGCATATTTAGCAGAAAAATAGGTAATTCGTATATTATGTTAATAGCAAGCATTTAACACTCTGTATATAGACGATCATTAATTTTAAGTAATGCCAGTGAGCATATCTTTCAACACTAGAACGCGTATTCAGAAGAAATGATAGTACATATAATTAAACATACGTTGAGAAGTGTCTAATTAGTTATAAAACAAATACGAAGATAAGAGATAAAACCTAACAAAGCTTTATGCAATTACGCTGAAACAATACACATTTTTGATAAAATAACGCAGTTTTCAAACACGCATAAAAATACATAAACTAAAGCAGAATTAATATTGCATCATTTATTTTCTTCAATTGTTGAAAAGGCGATATCTACACAAAACAACGTATGGTCAAGATAGCGAATAATAAGGTATTAAATAAACACCATTACATGGAAAACCGAAGAAATTACATCAGAAACAACTTTGAAATGCAGGGAATATTAAAGACCTGGTTGGTTGAGATATCTGCAAGACTGCTTTAAAACCCAGACCACATGTAAGTGGGAACAGCCTATATAACACAGAGCAATGATAACACAAGTCAGTTCAAAACTCATGCAGGGCAAAGCTGCGTCACTGTTAATCAGAAAGTCACGCGTAATTTAAATATAATAAAATATCAAGTGTATGTTACAGTGACAATAAGTGCAACGATTACGAAGAATTCTTTTGCCGTTTAACGTGAGTAGAATTTGGGGTAATTTGTTTAAACTAAATATTAATAATAATAGGGCTTCGAATTGGTGGTACATTTTTGAATGCTTCGAATCTGAGATATAACATTTCGAATTGGTGGCACATTTCTGAATACTTCGAATCTGTGAATGTGTTGATGACAATAATTAAAATTTGGATAGATATAACATTCCTGAATATTTCGAATCTGTGATATAATATTTGTAATTGGTGGTATATTTTTGAATACTTCGAATCTGAGATATAACATTTCGAATTGGTGGTACATTTTTGAATACTTCGAATCTGGGATATAACATTTCAAATCTGAGATATAACATTTCGAATGTGTGGTACATTTCTGAATATTTCAAATTTGTGGATAATTCAAGTTGTATCGATAATAATATTTCAAGTATGTGTCGACAAGAATAATTCAAATCTGGGTCAATATAATATTTCAAATCAGCGTCGACCATTATATTTTGGTACAATTCTGATACAATTTTGAGTTGCGAGATTCAAGGCATATAAAATAAAGAAACACGAAGTAATTTTTGGAAAACGAGGGGTAATTGTACTCAAACACTGGTTCAACAAAGGAGGACAACAAAGGGGTGTTGATCCACAACCCGAACAGCATATCGCAGGCCAGATCTATTTAATTTTAAGATATTTATCTATTTAAATTTCAATACTGAATTTATTTAATTTATATAATAATTGTAATGAAGTCAACAACATACATTGCATACGTTAAACTTACGTAATGTATCATAAAGGGGTCTGGAACGTTCCAGGTTTCTTTGGTAAAAAGGGTAGTTTTTGGTGACTTTAGATTGAATTCAAAGCATATAAATTTTGGGATAATTGATACATATGATATTGATTGATTGAAGGGCGTATTTAAATATTTTTCAAAAATTGTAAATAATATTTCTTTTCATTATATGAAACTAATTGACTTTGTTTTTATCAATTCAAACAAAGAGATAATCATAAAGGGGTGGAGAAGAGAAAAATTGATCATCGTAACGTTGTGCACTCTGTGTAGATTGAAAAGGGCTAGCCGTGGCATAATAGTAAAATTAGTAAATTAAATTTGGTTTGAGAACACAGAGCGGTGGAGTTAAGTAAAAACGTCATTACACCGAGTACGGCGTTATCATATCAATTTATATATATATATATATATATATATATATATATATTGCTATGATAATAAAATTATTTAAGGGTATATAAGGTCACAAGGGAGGTATACTTCATGTAAACAATAGAAAAATCCAAGAAAACTACACAATTCGTTTATTATGCAAAAAGCAAATACCAGACACCTCGTATAAAATCAACAACTAACTACAGTAAATGAAAGGAAGATTATTCTTTAATAATTGAATCACATTTAGTAAAATGGATAACTCTAGGCGCAACCCAATTCATTTTAAAAACATTAATACATTCATAAACCTTAAACAAATACAAATCAGGCGTATCCAAAGTAAAACAAACGCGAAACAAATCGTTTTTAAACTCGACGCATTAGCGCAAGAAAATAATCAATACATGCTTATAATAAACAGGCTTTTTAATACAAGCATATTTAATAACCCAAGAAGTCAATAAACGCATCTAATTTACGTCATCTGTTAAAGAATCCCATTATAAAATTTAGTCTACATGATGTTTTAAATGTAGAAATTGTCACATTTGAATAAAACCTAGAGTATTAGGTAAACAAAATTTTGAATCATAAGTTTTGGCGTACGTGCAAGAGTAAATATAATAGTTCATAAAACCCTGTACAAAACTACAATTACGTTATGTTAAAATGTACAAAATACCATTGGCGAACGAAATTCATAATACAAAGCTTTGGATCTACGTGATTTTTGAAGCGTTTGAACAATGCATATAGTAAGCAACTCCAAGTATAACCCAACCGGCTGCATGATAGCGCAAGCGGTCAACCAATAACAGCACGTGGAAGAGTTAGTCTATATAATTCATCTAAAGTGATAACATTCATCGATTCCTTAACCGAAGCACAAACTATACTAATCGAAATAAAAGTATCACGCAAAGTTCAATTGTGAAGTTAAACAAAAATTTATAAGTAAAAGTCACAGTAATTAAAATTTCAAGTGAAGAATACAATCAAGTGCGCGTTCAAACATACGAGTGTATAAGAAATCCGCCGTTGGCATAAAACGTAAGTCTAAATTTAATTTAGTAATAAACAAATCTTTACAATTTATTATTTAGGGCACTAAGCAATTCAATAAGAAAACTAACCAAGCAATTCAATGAGAAATCTAACTAAGCAATTCGATAAGAAATCTAAGTACTGACGTAAAACTACAATACTCTAAGTACTGAATACAATAAATGGAAAACTCTAAATCAAGACGTTAAGAGTACAACTAAAGCTTAAAGCAACACGAAGTCATTGGTTAGCAACACGCTGTGGAGAGGCAGTTCGAGATATTGGAGTGCACGCAAAACTACTGGTTCACAACTTAGAGCCCACTAATCTAGCAACTGATTCGAACCAGGAAATCAATAGGAAAAATACCAGGTTAGCATCTATGTTTCAACTAATAGCATAAATCTTATTTATGAATATTTGAAACTTACATGTACTTAGATATTTTGTGTAAAGGGTCATCAAAAAGATTCTTGTTAACACGTAGAAAATACGTTAAAAGGGAAAGGTTTATTGAACGTTCAATAAAGCATTCGATATAATATATAATTATTTTTGCTGGCTTTAATTGCTTAAAAACGGGTTATAATAATGTAAACAGCAAATTGAATATTTATTTTTACTTTGATTCAAACGTTTTAAATAGCAAATGACATTACGAAGGTTGTAGAGGTGCAAGTTGTAAATATTTCTTAGTTCATTATACAAAATTTGGCGAATTTCATTTGTCTTATTCAGGTGTATGAAGTATTAAAGGGGAGTAGGAAAATATTCTTTGTATCATATCGTCATTTATTCTGCGCGGGGTATAACTGAGCTAGCCGAGGCATAAATTTAAATTGTGTTGATTTTTAAATTAAGTTGAATATTTTAGAGGCACAGAGGTGGCGGTCAGAAAAAAGCAACTGAGTAAAAAATACACCGGGACTTCGGCGATATCATAAGAATGTATATATATAAATATATATATTTCTATGTACTCTCACAATTATTCGTGCCCCATCGTTTGGGCGGCCATATAAATATTGCTATGATACTCCTGGAACTTTCGTTCGCCGACCTTGTGTCGACCAATAACAAAACTTGATATGATAACGCCGTACTCGGTATCAATGGCGTATTCTTACTCGACTCCTCCTTTCTGTTTAAATTATCAAATTACACTCCCACTGAGGTTTATTATTCTGTTTCGACTAGCTTTTATTTTGAATTATAAAATGAAGTTAATTCAATTCCATATAATAAAAAGAAATATTATATACAGGTTTTTGAAAATTAATAAAATACACTTTTCAATGAATCAATATTATAAGTCTTATTTATCTCAAAAATTTATATTCTGCTATCAATCTAAAGTCACCAAAAAACTACTGTTCTTATAAAAGAAGCCTGGAACGTTCAAAACCCCTTTACTATATTACGTATGCAAAAGTTCGTTGCTGACTCCGTTACACTATTTTATATTAATTAATCAATTCAATATTCAAATTCAAATAAAAAAATATGTCTTAAAACTAAAAAGATCTAACCTGGTCTGTGTGTTTCTTTATTTCATTCTCGCAACCAAAATTATCGACGCATCCATTATCAACTAACATCAATTAGAATTCTCCATGCATTATTATACTATCCATTCGTATTCGAAATTATTCTCCACCAATTCGGAATTATTATATACCCATTTGAAATATTATCTATCCACACGCTTGAATTATTACATTTAAATTATTGTCATCACCCTCTGGATTATTATTGTCAGACTTAGAGTTTATTCTCTCCAAACTTAGATTTATTATCGTCCTACTTAGAATGTTATCGTCCCCTCTGGATCGTTAACATCACTTAGATTTATTACATCTCCTTCAAATTATTGTCGTCAAACTTAGAATTAGATTTCTCGCACCAAACTTAGAGCCCTATTATTATTATTATTATATTTTAGTTTAAATAAATTCCCAAAATTCTACTTACGTTCATCGGCATTAGAAATTTTCATATTCGTAGCACTATCTGTCATTAAACACTTTTACTACCAAAATATTATTACGTACACGTTACTCTTTGATTCATAGTGACACAGCTTGGCCTTGTTGAGTTGAAAACTGAGCTTCGTTATCATGCTCGTGTTAATATATGGTTGATATTCCACTTCGTCTGTGGGTTTGGCTTACAAGCCCGTCGCTAATTTTAACCAATAAGGTTTCTTTATTTTTTACACTTAAAGTGGTTTTCTGATGTAACATTCTCGGCCTTTCGAGTAATTGTTGTTTGCTTACATATGCTCTGTTATCAGACCATGCGGTGTTTTGGGAAAATAATCGCGTTTCCATATTATACACAAATACCTGATGCAACTCGACTTTCAATTTTCAAGTATATTTATCTATTTACGCATTTTTAATTACCTTTACTATTAAACATTGTTAATTGTTTGTACGCGCTTACACTACACTTCTTTAAGTTTTATTTCTTATCTCCGTATTATCATAAATAATTAGAATTCTTTTTGAATGCGTGTTTAATTACATGAACTATGCTTACTTCTAAATACGCGTGCTTCCACTGAAAAAATATCGTTATTTGCCTTCCATAAAATTACTAAAACTCTTTATACCGGGTGTTAAACATTTACTATTTACCTAATGCATGAATTACTTATTTCTATGCTAACTATGCGTCCTATCGTTACTATTTGCGTCGCTTAAAACTACTTATACTCTATATACAGGGTGTTCAATGTTTACTGTTTACAAACTATCCCAATTACTCAATTTTCTATTAAATAAATGCAGTTTTCTGCTTTCTATTGTGATGTCTGATTACTACATGACCATTGCTATAAAATACACCCTTAAACAACCCATTATCACAGCAATATATATATATATATATATATATATATATATATATATATATATTGCTGCGATATCTGTATCATCGAGCCCCACAAATGGGGAGGCAATTTGTATTTGCTGTAATATTGAAGTAAACTTCCCTATACAACAGACGTAGATATCTCAAAACTAAATTTAAGTATCCACTTTCTCAATTGTTCAGTTAGTAGAGCATTTAAAAGGTCCTCCTGTTCGAATAGATTAGTATATTAATTTTAACAAAAAATTTTAAGGTACAATATTTACAAAATGTAACATAAAGGAAATAAAAATTGGTGCAGTATAAATTACATAAAAAAAGTATCAAAGTTTCAAATTACATACGCTTACATAAGCTTATGTTGAACTTCCAGCGTCAGCGAGCTCTCCTACCATACTTATTCTTTCAAAAATATACCTCTTCAAAAATACGTGTAAATTGTACTTTGTTATATAAATAATATCCTAAGTAAAATTTTGAATTAATTAAGCTTTAAAGCTACAACTTCCCACATAAAATTATTAAATACTAAATGCTAATTTAAATATTTTTATAGAATTTTTACACGAAAAACACAAATTTTAAAAGTTAGTCAGACTTTTGATCTCAGGAGCCGTACACTAATTCCAGATCTAACAGTTTCTTAATGCTTAAAACTTTTAATATAAACTTCTGTCACAAGGATTGATTCTTGAATAAAATTATACAAGACTTTTACCGGGTCTAAATCAAAAGCTAGTTTGCAACGAATTCAATCTCCATAGAATTAGTTCTAATATATTTTACTTTAGGTTGCTTAAAATTAGTTCAAAATAAGAACAGAAACTAAAGTAGTATTTAAAATTGAACCAAGGTTTGAGATATTATTTAAAGTAATATTTGAAGTTGAATTTAAAGTAGTGCTTAAAGTTCTAAAACAATTCTATTATATAACTAAATTTAAAATATTTAGGTCTCCTTACGATTTTTCAGAATCGCCGAAAATAAAATAACTGTAACACTTTTCTATCAATCTTTTTTTACTTTCACTTACTTTAGTAAGACTAAGTTATTTTTAATTTACTTCACTGGCTCGCGGAACTAACGGAATCATTTTTTAAAGGTGCCCTATTCCTATTTATAACATCTAATGCAGATTATTAACAACAATGCCTTTACAAAAACTACCGTTATCTCAAATATGAAACTGTTAACTACTCACGTAATTGAAGCAAATAGCAAACGGTTCTGCTCATAATAAGTACTTTATTCGCCGAGCGCTTTGATTAATGCAAAATCGACTTTATTTTCTATATCAAAATTTCAATCATTTTTATTACTGAACCAGCCAAATGTTTCCTTGATAAATAGCAAATTTGTTTCGATATCGTCGTTTATCATGCAAATGTTGACTTTTATAGAGTGTAATAAAAATGACTACGTGTAGCGCTTTATATTAAATTAAAATGCAACTTTTTAGTAAAGTAAATAACTCTTGCATGAATAGATTTTAATTTAAATTGTTTAAAATTTGTCCAAAATAAGAACAAAAATTAAAGTAGTATTTAAAATTGGACCAAAATTTGAGGTACCATTTAAAGTAATATTTGAAATCGTATTTAAAGTACTATTTGAAGCGCTAAAGCAATCCTATTACTTAACTTAATTTAAAACACGCAGGTCGACTTACGATTTCCCAGAATCGACAAAAATGGACTAATTGCCGCACTTTTCTATCTATCTTTTTACTGGAATTTATTGTAGTAGACCTCCGTTATTTTTAAATTACTTCACTGGCTAGCAAAAATAAGAGAAATCCTCTTTTATAGTTATCCTAGTGCTATTTATAACGTCTAATTCAGATCGTCAACAACGATGCTTTTAGAAAATCCACTGTTATTTCAAATATGAAACTCTTTATTAGTCGCGCAATTTTAGCAAATAGCAAATATTTCAGCTCATAGCAAACATTTCATTCATTGAGCACTTTGATTAATGCAACATCGGCTTTATTTTCTATACGTAAATTCCAATCATTTTTATTATTCAACACGCCAAATGTTTCCTTAATAAATAGCAAATTTGTTTAAATATCGCCGTTCATCATGCAAATGTTGGCTTTTATTAAACGTAATAACAATTCGCTACTTGGCTATCTACCGGTAGCGCTTCATAATAAATTATCTTTTTAGTAAAGTAAATATCTCTTGCTTATTGAAAATTTTGCCTTGATACAGAATCAATGATATTTATCCTTTTAGGTAATACAAAACATAGCCTCATACACAGAGTGTTATTAATAAAAGTATACTCTTATATAATTAATTACTGCCAATTTGAATTTTACCGTTATTGACGAAAATTGTGCCCTCTTCTAGTTAATATTGCTGTGACAAGCCACCGTGTTAACGGCCACTAAAAACGCTGTGAACACGGCCTAATACTTATGGATGCAATAGAAAAATATGAAATTTCTATCTTACATTTTTTTTCTATACCTGGCTAGCTCAACGGAAATTACGCTGTGGAATTTACGAATATGAAATAAAACAGAAATCTCAAGATACATCAATGCATTCAAAAACAGTTTTCTTTCATATAAAAAGAATATTTTACATTTATAGAAAAGTTTACAGTTTAAGTTCATACATAAACTTATTCCTAAATTATTACTAAATAATCCTTATCTAATCTTTGTTAACAAAAACTCAAATATCTCTTCTAACATGTACAAAATCCTCTTTAATTAATAAGGTGGGTACTTTCCCTATCTTTTATTACCACGCTTGTGAGTGTGATTGGCCAATAACTCTTCACAGATAATTTATTAAAGATCAAGCTGCTTCGAACTTTCATCTCAAAATTTTCTGCAAACTATCCCCTTGATGAATAATAAAAATGAGTACTTATTCTAATTTAAATTACGAATATTCAAATATTCCCATCACAACCGAAGAAATCTATAGTTTGTACTTGCGATGGTAAAATAGCGCTTACTAAAATCTCATCTCCAACTTAATTAACGGTATTAAAAGCTTCCTGGTTCCATCTAAAATCTCCATCAGTTTATCGGTTTGCAAAATGCATCTTATATTTTTTAATCAATTAAACTCAGTGTATTCTTTCGAATCAAGGTTATCTATGTCGAAGATTGTTAAATTCTCGTAGTGTTTTATAAAATAATAATGGTTTATATTTATGTAGAGTTACGTCCTAAGAATTAATTTTTTACTCAAAGTAACATGTTCGATCTCGTAAAATGAGTCAATAAATTCTTTACTGAAAAGTTACATCTTAAACGTCAAATACAGCATACATGCCGCATACTTAATAAATGTTTTTATTCAAAGTTACATGTTCAACGTCCTGAAATGAATGAACGACTGAAACTCAATTGCTTCCGTTTATATACAAAATAAAATCAATACGTCATTTTTCAGAGTTTTCCCGATTTATATAAAAGGATTAGTCACTCTGGGTGATGTAATATTTACTAGAATAGCGCATTTTAATGTTCTAATTAGTTTCAAGCTACCGCGGTCGATATGATTTATGAGTATTGTAAAGGCGTTGTTTATCTTCTTCTAATGTATGAAGTTAATGTGCTGTTTCCTGCTTTCATATTGTGACACGGAGAGCCATAAAAATACTTCTTATTTATTTTATTTTAATATCCGCGGGTTTCTTCGTATCGGGCTTTTATTCAATAATTAACTTATACAATATTTCTTAGAAACATGACGCATTCATCCATTAATAAGAAAAATTCTAGAAGTTTTTATCAAGAATCAATGTTTTATTTCTGGTTTTAAACAATCTACATACGGAAAATTAATTACATAGTTAATTAAAGCTTGCAATTGCGTTCTTATGTTTTGTTTTAACGCGGATGAATTTAATTTATATAATTTCATGCAATGAAAGTGAATGGCTTGTGTATTTACACTTTAGAATGAAGCTCGTTTTTAAGGTAACGGTTAATTTGCACAAGGTATCTCATTCGGCTGAAAAAAATTGATATAAAAATAGGGGCTTTTAAGTTTTTATTCGTTTTACGATCTATGCAATGAATGCAATATACGCACAGATTTAAACAACGCTTATAAATGCATTTTATAGCTTAAGTTGAGAAAGAAACTTGTGTACTAATACAATTTTCACCTAATTCCAAAACATTTTGTCACAAAATTTTCTTTAAAATTTTCCCGATTATTTAAATATTCTTATATCACCTCGGGTCAATGTAGTTGCTCAACGATGTTGAGCAGCAATTTTTGAAAGAGTCAAAACGCCTCCAGCTCTGACCTCAAAATTGCTAAAATTAAACCATTCATTTACAAATAATTTTTATACGCAAAATAAAAACTTATCCTAGCTTAATCTACTTAAAAATACACAAATGCCTTTTTAAGTTTCAAAACAAAGTTATACTTGCGCTTTGCATAATCAATTTTTTGCTGGTATTCTTATCTCGATCGCTATCTAAAAATCGTTTTGATTATAATTAACTGCATCAAGAAATTCCTGGTTCCATTTCAGATTTCCATTGTTAATCAATCCTCGTACGTAGAAGTATCAGTTTACAACATACATTTATTTTTAATAAATTAAAATTAGCAGGTGGCCTTGCATCAAAATAATTTATTACTTATACTGGAACAATAAATACTCTTCCTTGCACAGCATTCAATAACTGTCGAATGTTGAATTATTTATGTTCAAAAGCCAAAAAAATGAATGAATCCGATCTAATTACCTCGTCTTTATATAATAAAATAATCTTAATACGTCATCGTTCAATTACATTCTGTTATCTCTTTTCTGCGAGCTTTTGTATAGCCGTTAAATTCGTTATCTTATCTGGTGTTATAGTCTTTTTCGATGTTGTGTTTCTGCAAATCAGGCCTATTATTCATACTAGATAATTAATTAGCGGTTCTTTGCTTATGATTTATGGTTTTCAGAACACTCTGGAGGCAGTATTTTTTGTAAATATAATGAATTCAAAGATTCGGGACTATTTGTCTTTCAATAAATGCAGTGTATTACGTTTATTAAGTGACTATTTTAAAAAGTATGGTTGCATTATAGAATTTACATTTTAGAAATGTACGAATGTTCTTATATTTTCTCTGTCTGCAACGTTTTAAATAATATTTTGGAAGGAAGTTATTTAGTATTCCTAAAGCAAATAACTCGTTTTACAGTTTTTACAAATGCAATAAAACTTGTTATAAAGATACTTTTTTTAGAGAATAATTATTTACACACGGATTTAAAAGTTGGACCTACTTAGAAGTGGACGACTGGCAACATCTGTTGCTACTCCGGAATGGTTGAACCTAGGAATAATGCTAAACCCCAACCAGGTGTTTACTCTTCTAATGTTATCTCACGACAACAAATAGTTATCTTCCATCGTATCCAACTATAATATTGCTATAGTCTCGCCATTGTAATTCGCAAAATTTATTAATTTTATTTGGAGTTATTTCTAGCGCAAGAAATTTTGTAAATACTATAAGTAATGGTAGGTATTTAAATCCTGAATTATTGCATTAAAATACCAAAAAATATTAATATGTGTCCAGATTAAACGGTTTGCACGAGACCAACGACCCAAAAAAGGCGATTTACACGACTTTAAACGACCCGTGTTTTCACTAGCAACTTGGATAAACCCAATAAATTTTGTTTGAAAGCATGTAGGATTATCAGGTAAAATTTGATATTAGTAATGTGTATTCTATTTATAGACACAAGGAAATAAACTACAATTTTCGATGATAAAATTTGATATTCTAAATTAAATACCAGATGATGCTAAATTGCATATCTTAAAAATTTATTTATGTTACACAGCCTCTCTACGAAAAAGAAAAAATAATAGTTACTGCAGAAATTCTTATATAGATAAACTATAAGATTCTTTCAAGTAACGACACGAAACAATCTAACTCAAAATTTAGACTTCTGATTTCATAAACGCAAACAATTTTAAATATACTAAAATCAACTCTATCACAATGGGTATCCAGAAAAAGGATGCGTTTGTAACTGTGATAGAGTTGATTTTAGTATATTTAAAATTGTTTGCGTTTATGAAATCAGAAGTCTAAATTTTGAGTTAGATTGTTTCGTGTCGTTACTTGAAAGAATCTTATAGTTTATCTATATAAGAATTTCTGCAGTAACTATTATTTTCTCTTTTTCGTAGAGAGGCTGTGTAACATAAATAAATTTTTAAGATATGCAATTTAGCATCATCTGGTATTTAATTTAGAATATCAAATTTTATCATCGAAAATTGTAGTTTATTTCCTTGTGTCTATAAATAGAATACACATTACTAATATCAAATTTTACCTGATAATCCTACATGCTTTCAAACAAAATTTATTGGGTTTATCCAAGTTGCTAGTGAAAACATCGCTTGTCCTACCTTTGTGAATGCGTTTAAAACTGATAATAAGTGCTGAGCTTCTACTATCAAAGTAACTGCATGTAATTTTTGAAAACGTTTGTTAGGTGTTTTAGTTATTATTAAGGGTACTTTTGGTGGTGATCTATTGTATTTTGCTCTGTTACATAGTTCGTATTGATTAATAAAACCTGTAGTTAATTCTTTCACGTTCTTAAAATAATATTTCCGTATTAGTTGTTTTATAGTTTCATTTATTCCAGGATGATTTATCTTACCTTCTTTTTGTTTGCGAATTACGTCGTTTATTTCATCTGTGTTATTCAAAGTAATTAGTTTTAGTGTGCATCTGATGATCTCTGGTCCCGAGTTATTAAATAATCGAATATATATTTCTGAAAATCTTTGGTACAGATGTTCTATTGTGAAATAAAAGTAAAAACGTGTTTTCTCTGGGGTATATTCTTTCAAAATTTTGATTATTGGATTCTCGTTTTCATCTTTCAATGTAAAATATGTTCCTGTTGTCTGTTTTTGTGTATTTTACCAGATCAAGGTTGATTAAAACACAGGTCATCCACCTCCTACAGATGCGAAGGCGTTGTCGGATCGTTTGAAGTTTGTTGGACAAAATTTTATAACCTTGAATGCAATCCGCCATTACATAAAAGGTTTTTTGAGCAGGGATTTTGAATGTAAATAATAAAAATTTACTATAATGTTTCTAACAGGCATACCAGTTAATATAAAATGTGGATTCTCATAATATTAAAACATGTTTGAACTTCTTTTTAATTAACACAAACAATTACAAAAACGTAAATTAAAAATAATTTTACTAAGAAAATACTTCTATCGGGATCAAATACTTTGAAATATGTCAATAATTGGTCTACATGTACTGTTTGAAGATTTTGTGGAACACCCCCTAAAAGTACAAAATGTGCCACCTTTTTCATTTTATCAGTCCATATTTATTCATTGTTAAATGCTAAATAACAATACTTATAACAATACGAATCGAAAGAAAAAGTTAAGTTATCCAGAAGAAAATTTTTAATTGATTAGGAAACCACTTATTTAGAGCATGCGCAAAAAACATTTAAGCGGGAAACGCTAGCTTTCGCTTCTGTAGGAGGTGGATAATCTGTGGTTAAGACTTCCGTAATTATAAATTGGTTTGGTCTTGTATCTATCGCTTCGTTTAGAATTTTAATTGCAATCTTCGGTTCGTTGTTTTGAATTGAATATATAGTTTCGATTTCTTCTGGGTCGCCTGGATCTTCTCTTGTGTCAGTTTTGTCTACGTTACCTGACTGCGTTAATATGTATTCGTCTCAATGCGCCCGCATTATTGTTATATATTTTTTCTTATACGAGGCGTGTTTTTAAATAAGTACAGTTTTGATGTGTATAAAAACAAGAAAACTTCTTGTAACAATTTTATTTTTACATGAAAGAGTACACTTTTATTTACTTTTTCACATAATTGCCATCTATATTAAGGGTTTATCATATCGAACAACAAGGTTTTGTATTCAGTCATCATAGAAGTTTGCCGCCTGATTTGGCAGCAGGCGGTAACAATTTCGTAGATAACACTTTTTGAAACTTGAAGAAACGCATCTGATAACGAAGAAATCTGAAGCGTCTGTTCTCTGTCACTTTTCATCGACCTTCTGCACCAAATCGTAAGTGATCACTGAAGGTCGCTCACTCCGTTCCTCGTCATGAACATTCTTTCGGTCATCGTTGAAAGCTCTTACGTATTTACCATCCCATCACTCATACTGTTTTGTCCGTACACTACACAAATCTAACAGTGAATTTCAACTGCTTTCACGCCTGTACCACTGAAAAAACGAATAACAGTGCGTATTTCATGGTCGGCGGAAATCTCAATCGGCGGAAGCAATTGAAGTACCCAAAAGCAAATGTATAAACGATCGATTGTTGCCACTATGGCGTCTGTGGCTAGCCAAAAAATGTAGGAACACAGTGCGCATGCACACCGAGCGCAGCGCTGCAGCGACGGAATTGCAAAACGGTACTTACTTATAACTATACTTATAAATATTCATCCGCTGCTCATTTTCAGGTAACAAGTTATGGACTCTGGATAAGGTCCCCTTAAGTAAAAGGTAAAAGGCGGTATTATTCACCTTAGGATTTTTACGCTAAAAAATATAGATTAAGGCACTGTTCTACTTTTCACCACTAATTTTAACCATCAACGATCTCCATTCCGATTTACTTAAAGCATAAAATGGAATTGATCAAATTATTTAAACGATTCATAAAGACAATTTCGACGTGAGAAATCTTATCTACTCCAAATTTTATGCCAATCAAAACAGACGCTTGACGGTCACGTGTTGTGTTTATGATACAACTTGGAACGTTAACGAAATTGTGAACAATAACTTATTTGTTTTCCATTTCTAGTGATAAAAATGCTATTTAAAACAATTACATTGGCGTTCATAGCAAGGTTTCAAACACTTAAAGTATTTTAATATTATTTTTGCAACAAAATGTGAAATTTAGACTTGCCATAGAATTAAAATAAGAAATAAAGAATCGTGTATTGTGTTCCATATAGGACTAAAAATTAATTATGAATACGAAAGCTTATTTAGATTTGCAAATAAATAATATTTAGTGAATTTTTTAATCTTTTCTTTCTTTTGTACAAAATGGTTACACTCTAAAAAAATAATTGTTACACTGTAGAGAAATTGTTATAACGTCTGTAGTACCACATTTTAAAGGTTTGTATATTTTGCGGTCCGCTTCTCCTGCTGTCCACGTTTCAGAGCCGTACAATGATGTACTCTACGCATATGCTGTCAGCAATACTTTCTGTGTTTGTTGTCTTCAAACATGGCAGCTGTTTTTTCTTGTTGAATACAGCGCAACTTTGTTATAATTTTGTCCACCTTTTCCTTTATACTATTTTCTAAAAATATACTCTATTTCACCTATATTCAATGGTAAGCGAAGGGGTATAAGTAACCTGACGGATATTAAAGTACCCCACCACTGACATATTTGCCGTATCAATAGTTTTTCAATTACTCCTTTCGCATTTACTCCTTTCGCACTTACTCCTTTCGCACTTACTCTTTTCCCGCAATCAACATTTGTTTAGAATATTGCAAAACCAACACCTGTAGTTGTTTACGATAATCATCAGGTTTAAATACAATTACTTTTTTCATCATTTGGTTTTACATTCTGAAACTGGTTGGACGCGTATCTCTATTGTTTACTACTCCGAGCTAACTTACACTCCCTGATATTCCCATAGCCTACATCTTTCACCATCTCTGTGCAATAGTCTAATCTAGGTCTACCTCTATTTCTCATTTTTCCTATCTCTGCTTCTAATATATTCCGCATTATTTCCTCATGGCTTAGAACATGTCCTCACATCCTCTCTTATATTTAACTGTTATACACATATCTCTTTCTTATTCTACCATTTCTAGTACCTCTTTGTTCTTAACTTTGTCTGTCTTTGATAACTTCATTATACGTATGTAGCACCACATTTCATAAGCTTCTATCTTTTTTCTGTTCGTTTCTCCTACTACCCACGTGTCATGGCCGTACAGTGCTGTGCTCTACACATATGCTTTCAGCAATTTTTTCCTTGTTTGTATGTTTTTGTCTTTGAACATAGTAGTTGGTTTTTCTTATTAAATGCAGCCCGACCTTGTACTAATCTTTGTTTTATATCTTTGCAATTTTACCACCTTGCTTCGTACGTAGCAGAAATCCTCAACCTTTTGTAATTTCCCGTTTCCTATTTTTATTCTGGTTTTTGACTGATATCCATCCCCCTTTACATACTAGTACTGTAGTTTTATTTTTTGTTAATTTTCATACCGTACCGCTCTGTTCAATGGTGTAACTAAGACCTGATGGGCCACCTGCAAGAAATATTAAATGGGCCTCCTTTGGTTAAGTTGCAAAACTTCAAAAAACACTTAAGCAATATGTGAAATACTATATAGTTTTATACATACCAAATGTTTAGGTTCTAATTATTATATAAGTAAACATGTAACTAAACGAAAAATTCAGTTATGCAGAGTTGCAATCCTGTAGACTGTGGGCAGGTATAATTGTTCTTAATATTTGTTTTGCACCAAGTTTAAATGAAAGACTGAAAAGGTAGGATACTGGACATTAAATTGTTTTGTAAAATCCACAAGATTTCAAGAAAGTGTTTATTTTAAGATTTTGTTTGCTTTATTTCTTTCTAAGAAGTCCAATAACTGGTCATAATAGTCCTTATATTTGTTGAACGACCGTATTCATCAAGAACACGTTATCTATTTCAACTACATCGTATAATGCAAATACGGATTGTTAAGCCCTAAAGCATCCTAACAATGTGAAAATGTCTTTAATGATTTCAAAAGGAACCCAATGGTATACGTTCTTTGTTCGTTTTTCTTAGAATCAGATCCTCCAAAAGAATAATTTCTTGTTTACAGAGGAAGTTTAACGAAAAATTGTCAATAGTAAATATAGGTAGCATGATATTATTGAACATTATGGGTTTCGTACGATCATAGACCCCCCGCACTGCGGGCCTTGAGGGTCCGATATTTCCGCCTCTGCCTCTGCTAGTAGTGTTTCCATTTCATTAAGAGTTGTTTCTAACTTTTTCTTGCTAGATGTTAATACCGCTATTTCATCTGCAAATCTAAGCATAAAAATCGTTGGTCCCTGCATAATTAATTACAAATGTCTTTCTACATTTGACGGTATTCACTGCATCTTCAATATAGAATTTAAAAATTAACGGGGATAGCGCACATACCTGTCTTACCCCTGTCCTAATATTTGCTTCTCTACGTTACTGCTTTAATTCTATTACAGCTGTTTGCTCTTTGTATAAGCTATGTACTATTCGTCTATCCCTATAACTCATTCCAATCTTTTTGAGTATTTCGAACATTATTTCACATTTTACTTTGTTAAGTGCTTTTTCCAAATCTACAAACCTTATATACTGCTATCGTTCGAGGGGGAGGTGTCTTAAATGTAAGTAGGCTTGACTTAGTTAATTGTTTATTAACAGAAGCAAAATAATCATACGTTCCAAAAATAAATATATAAATTTAAAGTAAATTGATTTCTCTGGTTCTTGGAGTGGTTTGGAAGCCTTCGGTTCTCTTCAGAACTCTTCGGAAGTTTGTTGTTTGCCTGTGAGCACCAAATGGAATTTGTCAGCTTGTATACTGAATGGCCGGATGGCTTGAAGGCGGTGGAAATGGCTTCGGTGGCCGTCGGAACTCTTCGAAACTTCTCGTGTTGTCCCAGTGAGTTAATGTGTGAATTTAAAATTTATTACTTTACAATATTTACAAGTATGGAGGGGTCGGAAGTCTTCGGACTTCTTCGGGACCCCTCGGAAGGCTTCAGGATTGAATAGCAAAGTTCAATAATAACGTGAATAGCAAATATTTGAAATTAAAATCTACTTATGTGCAATATTTACAAAGATGGAGGGTTCAAAAGGCTTCGGTTGTCTTCGGAACTTCTCGGAGGTCTTCGGACTTGACTGGTGAAGACCATAAATAATTTGTACGGTGGTAAATAGCAATTAACTACAGGACTGGAGGGCCCAGCCGTCTTCGGTGGTCTTCGGTATACTTCGGCAGACGTCGTGAATGCTGGTGCTCTAGGTCTAGTAGAGCCCGGTCCCGTCGAACTCCACTGGGGTGATGTCCCGCAGGTAGACCTGACAGATGCAATTGCCGTCATTATAATACTCGATTTCCTGGGTTGTGTATGACGTGTATTGACGGACTGCCTCCTACGACAGCGGTAGTGGAGATAGAAGCCTGGGGTGCACTCTCATGGAACGGAGTGCACGTCGAAGAGCTTTCTGTTCTTGTTTGCGATTTACTTGGTATACAGAACGAGGCTTACGACCCATACGTAGTGTTCGTTGATTTTATTAATGGACTATTATTACTGACTCCAGGTACGGCGGTGGACAGTGTAACGTTAGGATTTTAGCAGGCTATGGTGAGCACCGCTTGGAAAGGTTTGCAAGCTGTGAGGAGCACTGCAGAGGAGAGAGATTCCCAGACTATGAGGAATACTAGGATGATTTCTGCAGAATTCGAATTTATATTTATATAATTCTGGTCGCTATCCTTTCTGTGTTAAAACACGTTTATCAGAGCTTTAACCAATGAATTGCGTTGTTGATTTTTGATTGTGAACAAAGATTATTCAAATTTTATTAACACAAAATTCCTTGGAATTTTTGGATGTTGTTCTATTGCCGGCACGTGCACTCTGATATAGTCAGACTTGAATTCGTAGTTCGCTTCAGTGCTTTACTTGTGGTCATAGAGGTAACAATACACGCTTTCTTCTTTCTCTATTATTTTTTCCATTATCACACTTAAAGATAAAATGATTTTCCGTGTTCCTTCGTTTCGCTTAAATCCAAATTGATCTACTCTTAGTATTTCTTCAGCCCATTTTTCTATACTCATTGTACAATTCTAGTTGACATTTTTGACACTTGTGCTGTTAAACTTTTTGTTCGAAAATTCGCATCTCTATCTGGATTTCTCTTTTCTTTGAGTATCTCGCCTGTCTCACACATATAGCTTATAAGTTGGACGAGACGTTCTGTTACAGCTTGTTCAGCATCCTTCAGAGATTCTGCTTGCACTTAATCTACACCTGGTGCCTTATTATTTTTCAGAATCTTTAATGTTAGTTCAAACTCATCTCTAAGCACTAGATATCACAAGTTATCCTCTTCAAAATCTGTTTCCTGTTCTAGTGTTTCTAGTTTCAGTCCTGCATATAAATTTCCTTTATATTCTTGCCATCTATTTACTTTTCCTACATTTTCTATAATGATGTCTCCTTCCGAGCTCCTTATATTTTTGTTATGCGGTTTTAAATCTTTAAAATTCATTCTAATTAGTTTGTATGTTTGGTTTGTCTGTTACATGCCAAACTGGCTATGTATCAGTTTTAGATTTAGATATAATTTGTAAGTTAATTGCCGCGTATTATTTTAAATTAATAACGTTAACTTCCGTCGTCGCTGACAGTCGCGTCTGCGCAGAATGAATGCGGATGTGCGCGAGTGTCGAAAGAGAGGATTAAGTCACGAGACAAAGACCAGGCAACAACTATCTGAAGATAGTGTGTTTTTTTAGAAACATGTATATAGGTTTCCTGTATCTTGCCTTTATTGTACCTGGTACCTATTCCCTCCAACCCCCTACGTGTGCAACAGAAGTTACGGATGGACGAATAGCAAATTTGATGTTCAACATGGCGTAACCAAACCCAACCACCTGCTGGATCCTGAGATTAAGTTCCGAGATACACCTCACGTGAGTAATTTGATTTTACTTAAATTGTGCATGCAAATTTGATTTAGACAGCGATTGCATTAAAAACGTGATCTGTAGGTGATATAAAAATGACAAGTAAATATGCTGCGTAAATATAACAATGGCGCCAATATACGTGTTATATTGAAATTAAAATCCGTTCATAAGTAACCTTTATTGTAACATATAAGTTAATAGCTTTGAAAATATTTATATTTTTTTTTAGAAAAAGTGTTTTTTTCACTCAATTATCTGTAATTAAAAAAGTTTAATTTCTAGCAACTTTTAAAGTTTAATTTGGCAACCACCAAATTTTAAATTATCTTTAGTTATTTTTATTTAATTTGGTTGACAACATTGCAAGGAGACTGATATCAATTAAACTTGTTGAAACTATTACTTTGAATAGTTGTTTGTTTACTTTCTTCTTAACTTAACCATACAATTTTAAATCTAGTGTAATTTAAATTTTCTATACAAAAATAGTGTTGTTTGTACTGAAAATGTGTTTGATAGTTACTACCTAACCTGACTTGATTCATGATTAAACTGAAATCTTATTTTGGATGTAGATTATTAAATTTATCAAGTAAGTATTGTTACTCATAGATAATTTATTGCTGTAATTGCTTATTTTCCATTTCTTATGTAAAGAAAAGTCTTAAAAAACGCATCTTGACGTGAATTTTTTCTAGATTGTTAAAACTTGTTTCTTCAGTTCTAAATTTCTACTAAGTATATTATCTGTAACTGGCATTTATTAAACTAAAGTTGAATAATTAACTAGAATTTAAGAATTTCTTTAAAAAAAATATATCTTTCTAAAAACCATCATTCTCTATTTGTTTTAAACTTATCTGGCACCCTTCTCCATAAACCTAGTAGCACAATGAATTCATTGTATCTTAAATCTCTCGAAACCATTTTTGAACTCGAGTCCCGGAGTATCCAGCCTGCGTCGAATCAAAACAACAGACGTTTGCATTTAAAGGCTGTACTAGCACAGGAAGCTGACGGACAATTAATTCCTCGTATATTAACTTCAGATCCATTACAAAATGTCTTTGAGATCAAACAAATTGTTTATAGAGCAAATCCAGTACCTTTAGATTTAGAATTAAAACGTATTAGATCTCGTATAATACATTTAAAGCAACGTTTAGACTTGTTATCATTACTTAAGGATGAACAGGCTAATAAAACCAAGCAAAATTTCTTATTTGACGTTCTCTTAATTGAAGGAGTTATTCTCGAAAAACTTAACTTAGATTCAGATGTAAATTGGCCCCCTGCTTTCTCTAATCTCACTATTTTGCAACCTGCTACCTTGTCTCCGAAATCTATACCGGTTTATAAATAGGGTATTTTTTTTTAGGGTTTTGGTTGCCAAATTGTTTAATGTCATTACTGGACCGCGTGAACAATTTTAAGATCTCACGTAACTGTATAGACCAAAATTTATTTGTCTCAGCAGGAGAAATATTTTCTGGCTTAGCTTTAATTTGCTATAGAAACACACGAAACCAGATTTCTACCTGGGAAGAATTAGTCACTAGTTTAGAACTCGACTTCTTACCTGGATATATAACTGATCTTTGGAATGAAATGAAAAATCGTACCCAGGGGGCTAACAAAAACGTAATCTCTTTTATTACCTCAATTGAAGCTTCATATGGCAGATTAGGTAAAAAACCACCCGAACTTGAAATTATCGATCAATTTTTCCTTATCTCAATTTAAAGATTTATGCCGCTCTCTTCAAGAAGTAAAGTTACGTATAGATAAATATCGTCCACCCCCAACAAAACCATCTCGCCTATTAGAACCAGACCTAGCATGTCAGTCAGAATCTTCTCGTAAAGTATCTACTATTAATCTTCCTGTTTCTCCATCAATAAACTCAATTACCTGCTGGAATTGTAAGAAAAACGGACATACTTATAATGTTTGCACATAATCAAAAAATCTCTTCTGTTATGGGTGTGGTCGAAATAATACCTATAAATTTAATGTACAAAATGTAACCCTACCTTATTAGAAAACTTTGTCAGAGATATTCCTACTCGGGACGTGCATATCTCAAGGAGCCAAAATCGTCCTCAACAAGAACAATTCAACACACCCAGACGTCAACAGAATTAAAGTATAAAATTACCCCCAATATTAAACCTTTATTTAACGTATCTAGTAATATTAATGCCGTTACCTTAAATTCAAAGAAGAACTTGCCTCTTCTATCTGAAATATGTCGTTCGTCTCCTGCCGAATAGTCTAATTGGTTGAAAACAGTTCATTCCTTTTATCATAAAAATTTTGCTGCTTTACAACTTTGACTTTCTAGTTACCGCTTGAAGCGAGCGGACGTGTTTTTCAGTGCTCCCGCTTCTGTAGTAAACAAGTAAGTTTTTTGCTATTTATTATTGTTTTATAATAGTTTAAGCTTTGCTTTTTATTGTATTTTATTTTTATTATTGTGTGCAATTAATTTTAATATACAGGGCATTCAATAAAATTAAAATAATAATTTAATCCGTTAAATACTAAATAAACCTCGTTTTAATTTAAATTTTAACTAAAATTTGCGTTTTAAAATAAACTAAATCAAATTTCGGGCTAATAAATCGAAAACCAATAACCAAACACCCCAAAATTATTTAAAAAGGCGTTTTTAATAAATTTATTGGAAAATCTAGTAAATCGGGTTAAAAAACCATGTAAAACAAGCAAATAAATTCGGGAAAATTATATAACGTGCGTATAATAAAATAACAATATAAAAACCAAAATCTAGGCCCTTTTGAATTAAACAAATAACTAAAAACCGTAAATTTTAAAATAATTTGAATATAAATATTTCATTTTTTAAGTACATGTGTACTTTAAGATTCCTTAAAGTCGATCTTTGGGTCTAATTAGTGGTGTAACATTTCAAGGTCGAGTAAAAAAGCGGTAAGTGCTTCCGGTACCGCATTCCAATAACGCGTGTTTCAATTAGTTTTTTCTAAATTTAAAGTCCGGTATTTTATAGATTTGTTTTTGAGGTAACTAGCTAGTTTGAATTTTAAATAAATAAATACAGTTTTGTTTACAGTACATTTTTAATCCAGGTATATTTATTGGGTTTGTGATTCTATTTTGTCTTCGTTGTTATTTTGACTTTAGTGTTTGTTTTATCTTTGATAAATTTGAAACTTTATTTGTTGGTTTGAAAATTTGAATAAATAAATACCGGGAAGTTTACGGTTCATTTTATATCTAGGTATTTTATTGAAACAGCGTTTTGTTTTGTACTTGCTGTTATTTTGTTGTATAGCTCATCGTCTTAACTTTGTCTTAACTTTGAGTATTTAGCTTCGAAACGGTCAGAGCGTTTTTGATGTGGGTATTTGTTTCTAATTGTTGTTGTTTGTTTGTTTGATTTTTCAGCATGCTTATCCACCGAGATGAGGAGCGGCTGCCGAGGAAGGGGTGATAGGTCGGAGTCGGTCAGGGGTGATCAGTCGGAAGCAGGGTCGGTTGCGAAGGTCGCAGTAAAGGAGCTCGCGGTAGTCGTTGAGAAGCTGGTGTCGCAGTCCGATGGGGAGGTAGTCGTGTCGCAGGTGGAGCCTGGGTCTGCGGTGGTGGAGTCGGAAGGGCCCGCGCCCCTTGTGGGTGGAGCCGGGTCTGAGTCGCTCTCAACATCGAGAAGCCAGCGTCGCGGATCGACTGGCAATAACGTAAGCATTGCGGTTAGCAATCTAGACGAGCTGGACCTCCTTATGTTCAGGGCGAGGAAGGCGCACGGCCTCATCCAGAAGCCGGTCCCTGCAACTTCGGCGACGATAACCGTCGACGACAGGAGGGTGGTTTGCAACGCCGCGGACAGCTCCGAGACGTTTCAAACCAGCTTTTGGGGATGGTTAGGGGTCTGAGGATGGTGCGAGGCGAGGTGAAGGAGGCTGTTGCGGAGGTTGCAGTTGCAGCGGCAAAGACGGAGCAGGTCGTTGTTGGACGGGGTGCAACAGCAGGTCGTTTAGTCCCAGGGGTGGCTTCGTACGCCGGAGCAGTGGTCAAGAAGGCAGCGTCGACGGTCGCGGTCCGTGTCGATGCCAATCCAGGGGTCAAATAAGACGTCATGGTGACGTTAAAGAAGAGGGTTGGTCCTGCCAAGGATGGTTGTGTTGTTGTCGGAGCACATTGGGGACGTGGCCGCAAGTATAGCGGCCCTAATTCAAATTATAATGTCGGAGCATGTCGGACGCGTTGGGGTGGCGTTGTCGTCGAGTGTGCAGGTGGAGAGGACGCTCGTAGGTTGCAGTTGACGGTAGGTGGGACCTGTCAGGGTCTGACGGCAAGGACCATCGAGATGAGGAGGCCGCGCATCGTGCTCCCTGGGGTAAAGAGGGACATAAAGAAGGAAAAGCTACAGCAGAGGTTGCTTGCTCAGAACCCCCGCTTCAGGGGGCTTAGGTTCGAGGACGAGGTTAGGGAGAAGTTTAGGTTTGTCGGCAGAGGACCCAGGGATCCGTTGGCCAGCGTTGTGTTCGAGGTGTCGCCGGAGGCTAGGAGGTGTTTCTTGGCGGATTCGGTCAGTCTAGGTTGGCGTAGGATCTGGGCTCGGGATCATTTCTCAATGATCCAATGTTTCCGTTGCTACTAGTTTGGCGACAGGTCAGCGAAGTGCAAGGAGCGCATGCAGTTTTGCGGTAACTGCGCCGAGATTGGGCATGAGTTCTAGAACTGTAGGCGGGCAGTTTCTTGTTGTGTGGTCAGTGCGAGGTCGAACGACAGGGTTGGTAGTGTCAGGGTCGATACTCGTCACGACGCCAAGTCCAGCCAGTGCCCTACGATGCAGCGTTTGAAGGCAGTCATCACCAGGAACATCGACTATGGATCCTAGGCCATTAGATGATGTTCAGAGGAGGTCGTTAATTAAATGTGTGCAAATTAATTTAGGTAGAGGCAAAGGGGCTACAAATAATTTCGTTAAAATAATGAACGAAAATAAAATCGACATCGGGCTCATACAGGAACCGCATCTGTATAGCCACAAAATAACAGGTTTTGGGAGGTTGGTTACCGATTTAAATACGGATAGCGAGCGACCGCGTAGCGGAATAATAATAAATAATGGGACGTGCGCCGGAATAATCCTAAACAATCTGTCGAATGAGTTCATAACCACCGCAGAAATAAAAACGGGATTGCATACGTTTTACGTGATAAGCACTTACCTTCCGCCGATCGATTCCCGGCGGGAGAATGCTCCAACAGAGGACTTAATAAATCAAATTGAAGGAATCCTTCGTAAAATCGGTAGAAATAAAAATCTAATTATCGCGGGAGACTTTAATGCTAAGTCGCCATTATGGGGCAGCCCTATCGAAGACGATAGAGGCTCGCAGGTTGCTGATCTTTTTACGGAATGGGACCTTAGTGTGATAAACACTAATGATTCACCTACGTTTGAGGGGCATAGTCAGCAGTTTTATAGATTTGTAATTGGAAATTAAGGTCGGACGAAGAAACGCTCTCTGGCCATAAATTAATAACATGGGACGTTGAAACCAAAACAAGCGCAAACGAGCAGCTAACTATATTTCCGCGGTTCTGTAATAAAAAAGAGAGCGATTTAAACAAAAATTTAGCAAAAGTATTCCTGTGCTCAAAAATGAGCTATTTAACTGCCAAGAGGCAGACGAAGTAGAAACACTCGCGAAAAAATTAAACAACGCGGTGGTAGACGCGTCGTCTATTCCATGCCGCAAAAGAGAACATTTAAAGACAGCGTACCCTGGTGGACGCGGGAACTAACCACCAAGCGGGCAGAAACACGTAACCTAAGGCGCCGCTATCAACGCACCTCGGGAGATATAAAAGAACAACGGAGAATAGAATATAATCAAAGTTACCGCAAATATAAAATATTAATAGAAGAAACGCGAACGAATAAATTTAAAGAATTCTGCACGCGAAACTCAGAGAAAGAACCTTGGGGAACCGCATACCGCGTAATTAGAGGAAAACAACAAAAAATTGCGCTCAGTAATATAAAGAAATCAAATGGCGAATACACGGAAGGTTTTAAAACCACGGCGGAATATTTACTAGAGAAATTTTTCCCATCGGATAATCCCGAGGGGGATGATGAGTCGCACGATTTAGTACGTCGGGAAGCTGCAGAGGCGCAAGGAACAGGTGCCGATAAGGCAATCCTAGTTCACGAGGTCGTCAGGGCTCTTAGGAGGATGAACTCTAAGAAGGCACCGGGGCATGATGGAATCACTTCAGACGCAGCTCTGGAGGCGTGCCTCTTAGCCCCGTGTGGCTTTGTCGGGTTGTTTAATCTTTGTTTAGAAAGGGGCGTTTTTTCCGCGTTGCTGGAAAATCCAGAACGTGAAATTTATACCCAAACCTAAAAAGGCGGATGCTTCAGATCCGGGCAGCTATCGTCTAATTAGCTTGCTACCGGTGCTGGGGAAAGTTTTAGATCGCGTTATGACTACGCGTGTTGAGCACCTAGTGTGAGACAGCGGCGGTTTTAATAACCGACAGTTTGGTTTCATGGGGGGCAAATCGACTATCGACGCGTTAGAGTTTCTTTTCGGGAAAATTAAGCAAGCGAGAGATGCTAAAGAGTACTGTGTCGTTGTTGCTTTGGACATTTCAGGAGCATTTGATGCTGCCTGGTGGCAATTAATCGTTTGCGAGTTAGATCGTAGGGATTGTCCGCAAAACTTGATGTCTTTGGTCAAGAGTTATTTCTCGGGGCCATTGACACAGGTTGAAATTCCGAGTGAAGTTCTGTCGCGTGAGGTGGAAAGGGATGCTCGCAGGGGTCATGTTCTGGTCAGGCGTCGCCGTGGATCAATGTAGTAAGCGCAAGACTACGGATCCCAAAGTCCCGGGTTCAAATCCCGACACGGCCGACTGCTTGAAAAATGGCAGGTGAGCATTTTTCACAAATATAACGCCCTCGTTCGGATGAGAGGTTAAATGGAGGTCCCGTGTGTGAGTGTTGTTACGCACGTTAAAGATCCCTACCTTGCCTGGAACGACAAGGGTTCGGCAAAATTCTAAATTTCCAGGCAACAAAAAACTCGCATCCTGGTCAATGTAGTACCTTCAGGTGGAGCATTGGAAATGTAAATAAACGGTCATGTTCTGGTCCCACATTTTGGAAGTTGTTGTATGAGAGCATCGTTAGGATCAAGTTGCCCGCAGGATGATCAATCGTTGGGTTTGCGGAAGACACGCTTTTAATTGTAAGATCGAGATTGTTAATGGATATGCGCACAAAACCGAACGAGGCGTTTAATAAATTACACGAATGGTCGCAGACGGTAAAATTAAAATTTAACACGGCGAAGTCAGAGGTGCTTTATTCCTGCACGACACCAGGACAGAGACCTCCTAGGCTAGAGCTAGGAGGGGAGAAAATCCCGTTTAAAGATTTGTATTACCTACCTCGGCGTCAAGATCGATGATAAATTAAATTGGAAAGCGCACGTACAATACGTAAAACGAAAGGACGGCGAAATATCAAATAAAATGATGGCGGTGGCTAAAATAAAGTGGGGTTTCAGGGGCGAATCGCTGAGGATGGTTTATGCCGAAGCAATTGAGCCGGCAATGCTGTACGCAGGTTCTGTATGGGCAGAAGGTTGTAAAGTCAGGGAGGTGCGTCAATTGACGAGCGTACAACGCATAACCGCGGTAAAAGCGGCGAGGGCGTTCAGGACCACCTCCACGGAGTCGGTCCTGGTGATCAGTAGGAATATCGAATATGTCGTTAGGGAGATTAGAGATAGGCGATTAATAAATATAGGAAAAGGGTGCGAAATTATCGAATATCTTAATCTTGGCAATGGGGAAATGAAGGCTTAAAGCAACTACATGAACAAAACATTAAATTTCAGATTATTCCAGAAAAAACTTCTATCAATCTAGCTGACGATAATAAAATATATGTAACTGGTTCTCTCAAATGAAAAATTCGTATAGAGTCACTCCATTTCGAATGAACCTGCACCTTGCCGAAGTTCTAGATTACTAGAACAGGTGAAATGGCTTGCATGTTCTAATGAGCTAAAGAGCCAAACTACAGGTCCAACCAAAGTAGTAAGGTTGTTAGTGAGGAACCAGACTAAGACAGGTTCCTGAAAGAGGGCAACGGTTTTTTCGGTACTTAGATTGGCAGAGACTATAGGGGTCGGTATGGCAGTCTAAGACACGCTACGGCGATGTGGGAAGCAACGGGAAATCACCTCATTACCTCCCAAGTACACAGCGTACCTAAATTATAATATAATGATGGCATTCTCTGGGGTAAAAAATTCCGGAGTTAAAATAGTCCCCCATTTGGATCTCCGGGAGGAGACTACTTCGGAGGATGCGATCGGAAAGTTAAAAATAAAAGTCGGGAACATTCTGCGAGTCTGTGCGTGGAATGTTAGAAGTATTAAGCAAGTAGGTAAGCTATAGAACCTAAAAATCGAAATGAATAGGTTAGCACTAGATATAGTAGGGATCAGCAAAGTTCGGTTGCCAGAGGCGGGGGATTTTTGGAGTGGAGGTTTCAGGGTAATTCATACAGGAACAGAGAAAGGAAATTTGGGTGTGGGGATAGTTATGCGGAAAAAGATAGGATATACTGTGTAGAAAATTACTTACAAAAGAACGAAAGAGTACTACCTCTAGCTACAGTGACGAAGAGGTAGAAGCGATCTACAAAGATATCGAAGACATATTAAGATACGTAAAAGGACATTTTCTTTCTTTTATGGTTTGGTTGCGATTGCTACATGCTAAACTGGCTATGTATCATTTTTAGATTTAGATATAATTTGTAAGTTAATTGCCACGTATTTTTTAAATTATAACGCAAACTTACGTCGTCGTCGACAGTCGAGTCTGCGCAGAAGGAATGCGGATGGGTGCGATTATCGAAAGGGAGGATTAAGCCCCGAGACATAGACCAGGCAACAACTATCTGAGGGTAGTGTGTTTTTTTAGGAACAGGTGTATAGGTTTCCTGTATCTTGCCTTTATTGTACCTGGTACCTATTCCCTTCAATCCCCCACGAGTGCAACAAAAGTTACGGATGGACGGATAGCAAATTTGATGTTCAACATGGCGTAACCAAACCCAACCACCTGCTGGATCCTGAGATTAAGTTCCGAGATACACGTGATTAATTTGATTTTACTTATATTGTGCATGCAAATTTGACTTAGACAGCGATTGCATTAAAAACGTGATCTGTAGGTGATATAAAAGTGGCGGGTAAATATGCCGCGTAAATATAACATGTCTTTCCCATTTTCATCTGAGTTTGTACCGCTTTGCACTTTTCCTCAATCCATTGTTCTGTAGCTTACCTACATTTGCGAATAATTTCCCATTTTGCGGCTTTGCATCTGTTTCCTGTTTCGTGTGGTCTGTTTTTGTATTTTTGCCTTTCTTCTATTAAATTCAGAATATTTTTGTTACCCATGGTTTTACTTTCTTTTTGTTTGTACCTCAGGATATCTCTGGCCGCTATGTCTAAACTGAATTTAATGTTATTCTATTCTGCTTCTACTACTTTCTTCATCATCATCACTTTTAGCTACTACGGAATTTTTCATGATTCATAGCGGGATCATCTTAAGTAATTACGTTAAAAATCACAATTTAAGCTATAAAGCTTTTACAAATAAAGTTGTTTTAAAGAAAACCAAATAAATCTTCGCGTAGAAATCACTAGGACAAAACATGGGACGAAGCAAGTGTGAGAAACTCTTCGAAAGAGGATTTTAAGACGCTGTATGATGGTGGCAAGAAGGATACAGATAACTGTATGGATGATGACGAGAACAGTAATATATTGGTCGAAAAAGTAGATAATAGTAAAAAGTTTGAATGCAGCGTAGATGAGGCATGGAAGGCGGTCAGAACTCAGAAGAATGTTAAAGCGGCGGGTGTAGATGGAATAACAAGTGAAATGCTTAAGTATGGGTTTGGGGTGCTGATTGAATGTTTGTGCAAACTGATAAAGTTGTGTATAGAAGAGTGCGATCATTATTTCTTTGCACAAAGGTAAAAGCAGCAAGTATGAATGCAAAAATTATCGCAGGATAAGTCTGTTGAGTGTACTCGGTAAAAGTGTATAAAAAATTTTGATCAAGAGAGTTCGTAAGAGAATGCAGAGCAAAATATGGTATGTTCAATGTGGTTTTATGCCTGGAAGAGAATGTGTGGACCAGATGTTTGCAATGCAACAAATTGTTGAAAAGTGTATGCATGCCAAAAAGAAAATGTATGTAGCATTTGTAGATCTGGGAAAGGTGTATGATTCTGTGAACAGAAATAAATTATGGAAGACGCTGCGTAAATACGGTGTAAGCAAGTGCTTGATAAAATCTATCAGAGCTATGTACGAAGGTAGTAGAGCATATGTACTTGTGAATGGTTACATGGGGCAATACTTTGACACCGTGAAAGGTGTAAGACAGGGCTGCGTGATGTCACCATGGCTGTTGAATGTATTTTTGGATAAATCTATCACGCAAGCTTGCAAAGTGAAAGGTAGTGAAACAAATATCAGTGTGCTGTTGTATGCGGATGATGTACTATTGTCGGCCGAATCGTCACAAGATTTGCAACGAATGCTTGACGGACTTTCAAAAGCGTGTGAAAATATGCAATTGAAAGTAAATGTAAATAAGACGAAGTAATGATTTTTGATAGAAATGGCGGAATTAATGACTTTGTATTTAGAATGGACAATGACACGCTAGAGAAAGTGAATGACTTTGTGTACCCTGTTAGAAGGTTTTTAAGTAATGAAAAACTGGATGGTCAAATAGAAAGGAAAGCAAATGTTGGAAGAAAAGTATCTGGAAGTATGTGGGCAGTGAACAGGAATGAAAGATTGAGTATAAATGCAAAGCTGGCCATTTGCAACAATGTTTGTGACAACTGTTCTGTATGGAAGCGAAACTTTGGTCTGGCAGAAGAAGCACGTTAGTCGTATAAATGCTGCAGGAATGAGGAATGAATATGAATATGAATATGAATATGAATATGAATATGAATATGAATATGAATATGAACATGAACATGAACATGAACATGAATATGAATATGAATATGAATATGAACATGAACATGAACATGAACATGAACATGAACATGAACATGAACATGAACATGAACATGAACATGAACATGAACATGAACATGAACATGAACATGAACATGAACATGAACATGAACATGAACATGAACATGAACATGAACATGAACATGAATATGAATATGAATATGAATATGAATGTGAATATGATCATAAACATGAACATGGACATGAACATGAACATGAACATGAACATGGACATGAACATAAACATGGACATGAATATGAACATGGACTTGAACATGAACGTGAACTTGAACGTGAACATGAACTTAAACATGAATATGCACATGAACATGAATATTAGTATGAATATGAATATCAGGTGTTTGGCCATTGTGTGAAAAATAAACCAGATTAACCAAATAACCAAATAAACCAAGTAAATCTTCAGGTAGAAATTATTAGGACAAAACAACTTGAACTTGAACCCATTCGAAGCAAAAACCTGTAAGTTATGCGGAGTGTACAATATTTCTCACCTTATCCATTTCCTGAAGTTAGAGATTACATACAATGGTTCTGCTGTACAGTAACAAAAATGAAATATTGCAATGTATCCTACCCGTACATTAGATTTTCCAATTCTCCACCCAAAAGCATTACATTAGCCAGGAAGCAAGATTTTCCTACCTGATTATTTTGCCGAAACCTCGCAATTCCAAGCAAGGTCGGAATCTTTAACGTGCGTGACAACACTCACACACGAGATCTATATTTTACCTCTCATCCAAACGAGGGTGCATTTTTGTCAAAAATGCTCGCTTAACATTTTTCAAGCGGCCTGTGTCAGGAATCGAGCACTGGATCATGGGTTCAGTAGTCACCCGCGAACCAACTAACCTACGAAGCCACCTAACGACTCCCACCCAATGACCTTATGCGAATCGTTAAAAACACAATAAACCTGAGAAGAAAAGAGAAATTAAATTATTTTTGTTGCCTCCAGGTAATTGACCATTCAAGTGAAATGATCACTCATCACTCGCGTGATCACTCGGTTATTTAAATCAATTGAAGGTTATCAGATTATTGATATAACCCGGTGTTGCCTAACACTAAACAAGACATTACATGTGATTTTCCAATGCTCCACCCGAAGGTACTACATTGACCAGGAAGCGAGTTTTTTTTACCTGGAAAATTTGGAATTTTGCCGAACCCTTGCTGTTCCAAGCAAGGTAGGGATCTTTAACGTGCGTGACAACACTCACATACGGGACCTCCATTTTACCTCTCATCCGAACGAGGGTGTATTTTTGTGAAAAATGCTCGCCTAACATTTTTCAAGCGGACCGTGTCGGGATACTAAACAAGACACCTGGAAGTCTAGTACAGTGGCGGATGGATTTATAGGAGAGCTAGGCAAACTAAAATTGAAAGTACAAAAAGAACCGATGAAGTGGACGAGTTACCAGATATAAACTGTTCAACATCATAATCTAATTCATCAATGAGTGTCATTGGTGGTTTGAAAACAGTGGTGGATATGTGTTAAAATTTATCTTTTTTTTATAGTGGGTAAAGATTTTATATCCGCTGTGTGGGATTCTTCCTTGCCGGAGCAAGGACATACCCACTAAAAATCTACGTTGGTGTCATACTCGAGATCCCTTGTCATAGACTTTATAGGGATCCCGTGACTAGCGTACCTGGACTAGGTCCTTCATTGCCGTCACGAATTGGAAAAACATGGCGTTACGCGCAGTTTATTCCTTTCGGACGTCTGATGGAATCGCAGCAAAGATCATTGCCGGAGTATCGCCCTGGGGTGTATATGTCGTTGCCATAAGGCATCTTCATACCCTCCCAGGGCTCGTATGAGCTGGTTTGCGTGATCTTCTAGAGATCCGTAAAACCTCTTTGCGTTCGACCGAAGCCATTCCTTGACAGTTTGCAGATTTGCCTCTCTGTAAAGCTGAGCGTTTCGAAAAAACCAGGGAGCTCTGAAAACTCCCCTTAAGGCCTGGTTTTGGATCACCTGGAGCTTACACATGTGCGTTTCCGCTGCGTTTCCCCACACCCCTGATGCGTATGCAAACGTCGGTCTGGTTATCGCCTTGTAGAGCCTAAGTTTGTTTGAAGCGTTTAGCCTACTTCGGCGATTGGTCAAGGGGTATGGCAGAGGCATAACTATCTTGGCCTTGTTTGCCGCATACTCGATGTGAGCTTTCCAAGTTAGCGTCGAATCAGGGATCACCCCTAGATACTTGACGTCTGAACGCCAAGGTATCGGTTCGTCGAATGCTCTGACGTCGTCTCCAGGTCGACGACGTCGCTTCGAAAAAAAAACTGTTGTGCTCTTTTCTGGATTGATCTGGACTAGCCAGAGTCTAAACCACTCCTCGAGAGCGTCCATCGCCGTTTGCAGTCTTTGCATGATGTGTGGAGCACGAGACCTGGCTAGAATAGCTGTGTCGTCGGCGTATAGTGCCATCCTGGTGTCTGCCGTTTTCAGTACGTCGCTCACGAAGATGCCAAAGAGTGCCGGCGAGAGGAGAGATCCATGGTGGACCCCATCCCTGATTCTCTGCCTCGTCGACCGCCCTCCGTCCAGCTTGATGTAAAACCATCTATCGTAAAGGTAGGATTTCGTCAGTTGGACGAGAGCGCGTGGTAACCCCCTCTCCAGCATCTTGTAGAGTAGGCCATAATGCTAAACCTTGTCGAAAGCTTTGGACACGTCCAGGAACACTGAGCCTGTTGACTGTCGCCAGTTGAAGCCTTCCGCTATGTGCTCCACCACTCGCAGTATCTGGTGAACGGTGTAATGCCCCTTACGGGACCCAAACTGCTCGTTCTGGATCACGTGGTGTTTCTGAATCGCTGCCTGGAGTCTCCTTAAGAAAACGGCTTCCGCTATCTTCCCAACCTTACATGTGATTTTCCAATGCTCCACCCGCAGGTACTACATTGGCCAGGAAGCGATTTTTTACCTGAAAAATTTGGAATTTTGCCGAACCCTTACTGTTCCAAGCAAGGTAGGGATCTTTAACGTGCGTGACAACACTCACACACGGGACCTCCATTTTACCTCTCATCCGAACGAGGGTGTATTTTTGTGAAAAATGCTCGACTAACATTTTTCAAGCGGACCGTGTCGGGATTCGAACCCGGGACCTTGGACGTAGTAGTCACACACATACCACTACGCCATGGAGCCGCCTTATCTTCCCAACTACCGACAGCAAGCTAATTGACCGGTAGTTCTGTGGGAATGTCGCAGATTTGCCTGCTTTCCGGAACACGTGGATGGGAAGTGGCGGAGTCTCAACATGGCATTGATGATTCCGGTTAACACCGGAGGGCGTTTTCCGGCTGTGCCTTCAGATCCCGGTTGGAGATTCCGTCCGGTCCAAGAGCCTTTTTGACCCTTAAGGTATCGATAAGGTCCTTGACTTCTTCAACTGTGGTAGGGTCGAGTTCCTGAGGGTCGTCGTCCCTTAGCCTCCGTCGGACGTCGCGGCGAACTTGTTCGATATGCCGAAGGTCTACATGAGCATAGTTCGGCTCGAACTGACGCTCTATGCTGTCTGCGAAGACTTCCGCCTTTTCAGAGACCGAATAGGCTAAACCTGTTTCGCCATGGATAGGAGGCATTGGGGACGTCTTGTTCCTCAGTACTTTCGACATCCCCCACGGAGAGTTGTCTTCGGCTCGGGTTAAAATTAATCAAAACGCGATTTCTAATAAATCAAATAACAAGAAAAACTTGTTAAATTCCGTTCGTAATTTAAATTTAAATAACTATTCTTCATATGCATTTAATTTCAATATCAGCATGTAAATGCTAGTTTAAAATAAACGTCAAATTTTGCTTAAATTACTCGGTGTACTTTTTCCGCACTGCCGCTTGTGCGGAAAATTTCCCATACTGGACTTTGCAAATTCAGGTTTTTTGCATCCGGTTTCATGGAAACAAATGCAAAACAGGTAACTTTCAATCGTGGTTGTATAAAAAAAATGTTGAGTTACGAAATAACTGTTATTTATTTTTATAAGAGAAACGTGTTTAATAATTTATCCTGAGCTTGTATTTATATGTCATTGATGCAGCATATAATAACTTTCGATTGGTGAGCCACCATTAAATTTCTGTTATTATAATACACTCTAGATCACTATCAAACAATGAATAGATACAGAATTAATTTAACAAGATTACTACAATTTATTTAAACACTTTAAACTTAACGAACGCGTATTCTCTATAATTATACTCAAACAATATGCTTTGTAAGGTGAGAAGATTTATAAAAATAAATAACTTGACATTGGTAGAAAGTGCTTTTCAGTATCTAATTAAAGAAAGTGTGTGAAAATTTTTCTTATTAATTATTGTAAACATTTACATAAATAAAAATTGGTTAGCAATTTTTCGATCAATATCTCCAAAGAAAAACAGAAAGAAAATTACGCCAGTTTTAAAATTCAATTACCAAATAATTTTCCATACTATTTTAGCCAATTTCTATTTCTAAACGCATGACCCTGGAACATCAACATTGTTAACAACTTACGTCGAAAAGGAAATTTAAACAATGATGGGAAGTGTTTCGTCTGCATTTTGATGCTTTTATTAGCTTTTTCTTCGTTAGCGTAAGAATGTTAGTAGTCGAAGTAAAATCGACATGAAATGTTTATATTAATTTCGGTTAAAAACAAAGATGCGGTGTTCAACGAAGTGCGGGTGTATGTTGTGCCTAGAGTTGAACGGCATCAAAAAAGCAGATACCTATCAAAATAAACACAAGGAAAATGTTGCAAAAATAGACAATAATTTTATATTGCAAGAATCGCCAGGCTTTGTAAACGGATATGCAGAAATTTTTGAAAATAAAAAGTTAACTTATTTTGGTATGGATGTCGTTAATATAAGAAAGAGTGAGTTAACAGAAGACAAAGCAACCGATGACGTTTTAGATAATAAACATAAATCTGTAATTTATATTAATAATGAGGAAGATAAGGAAATTAGTGAAAACGACCCAATTAATGGTAACGGTACAATTCTTGTGAGTGAAGTTTTGGACGAATATATGACTCTAGACACTACTGGGAGTAATGTAATAAATGTTATATTTAAAAATACTTTTCCATACGCAACGCAATTACTAAACGATATTATTTCACCTTATTGTAATGATAGTAGTGATGAACTTCCATTGGGGATAGAAGCTGAAATATTTAACAGAAACTATAGGAAAAGACAGAGGTAAGAACCGTACCACTGTAAAATAGGGCAAATCTAATTGTTTTACCTTCACAATCACGTATAAATGATATTTCCATATTTCTGAATCGATGTCATATAATATACGATAAAGGGCGTATATTGGCACAACAACACACGATGCAAATTATATTACCATTTGTCTTTGGTGGCTTTTAAAAGGCGTCCTAAACTCTAATGATCTAGTTTTAAAAGAAAAAGTTATAAAAAAATTAATTTCATCGGTACCGATTTCATGCTTAACACAAAGTTAATTTAAAAACCAAAGTTTCAATTTTTTGCTGTTTTGTAGTAACCGAATTACGCCATAAACCGCTCAAAAAGTCAAATCTAATCTTAAAAATAAAAAGTTGTAAACAGTCCAATTTGGTTGGTGCCAATTCTGAGTGAACATTAAAAACACTAACAAAATAAGATATTTTAAAATCTGTTGTATTCGATTGGTGGGTTTTAGTGCAAGGCAAACCTTGTTACGTTCCAATTACTATTTCTAATATATTTCGACATTTGTTGAATTCAATATTCTGTTTGCAGCATTTTTCATTATTCTAAATTTACAATAGTTTAGTTAGGCAAACCACTTTACATTTTCTCTTATTGATTAAATTTGAAAAACCGGTTTTCTATGATATCGCCATGTGCATGATAGTATAATTCATTCTAGAAATTTGCTTGAGTATTTTCTTATCTAAAGTTTGGAAGATCGCTTCTTGATCTGCGCTATCGGAACTAATTTCAGCATCGTGTTTTAAACTTGATTTTATTATTGCATTGTAATTCATTCTATAACCATTGACTTACAATAGTTTTGAAATTTTCGAAGATCAACTTTTCACAAATTCTTCCTTAATTTTCGCTTCCTGTGTGCAACTTAGTAAGACCTTAAAATTGATAACTTTCTAATTTAAAGTAATTCCCAACTCGTTTAGTATGACTGATTTTGATGATAGTTTTGAAGGTTCATTAAAAATGCTGATACATTCTGCAATACTGAGAACAATTGGCTTCAACAATCCCTGTTGATAGAAAAACTAAAAGTATAGTTCAAAGCAACCTACATTTGATTTTTCAATGCTCCTTCCGAAGGTGCTACATTGGCCAGGAAGCGAATTTTTTTCATGGAAATTTCAAATTTGGACGAACCTTTATTATTTCAAGCAAGATAGGATCTTTAACGTGCGTGACAAAAATCAGACACGGTACCTACATTTTGCCTCTCATCCGAGCGAAAGCTTATTTTTGTGAAAATGCTAGCCAAACATTCTTCAAGCGGTTTGTGCCGGGATTCGAACCCAGGACCCTGAGATCAGCAGTCATACGCAAACCTATCTGATTCACAAAGCCGTCAGTTTAAAGTACCTCCTACATTTGATGTTTTAATGCTTCACCTAAAGGTACTACACTGGCCAGGATTCTAGTTTGTGTAGCTGGAATTTTTGAATTTTGCCAAACCCTTGCTGTTTCAAGCAAGGAAGGATTTTTAACGTGCGTGACAACACTTACACACGAGACCTACATTTTATCTCTTATCCGAACAAAGGAGTATTCTTGTGAAAAATGGTTGCTTAACATTTTTCAAGCGGTTCGCATCGAGAATTAAATCCGAGAACTTGGGCTTAAGAGTCAGATGCGAATCAACTAAGCCACGTGGCCACCCCAGTTTAAAGCATTCTGCATTTGATTTTTTAGTGCTCCGGCCAAAGGTACTACATTGGCCAGGAAGCAATTTTTTCTTTACGGGAAATTTTTTTATTTTGCTGAAGCCTTGTTGTTTCAAGCACGGCAGGGATCTTTAACGTGCGTGACAACACTCATATACTGAACCTCCATTGTCCCTTTCCTCCGAACGAGAGCGCGTTTTTGTGAAAAATGCTCCCCAAACATTTTTCTATCGCAATTTATGTTTACTACGTGACCATTGCTATTCAACACACCCCCTAAACAACCCCTTATCATAGCATTATTCCCCCAAATTAAAATATAAAATTTTAGAACAATGATCTTTTTGGCGCCCAACGTGAATATTAAACTCACATTGGTCTATAATTCTTATATTTTTATTTAATTTTAGATATCTGACTCTTCCTTTATTAATCCCCTATTTACATCTACCTAATCTTATACCTATGTCCTATTTTACTACCCTATTTATACCTATACCTATTCTTATACCCGTATCCTATTTTATTACACTATGTATTCTTATACTTAAATTTATTTTACATTATTTGTGTCCCTTTGTATTGGTAGATTAAGTTTATGTGGAACTTCCCCCTTATTGTTCCCGAGTCTATGTCCTTTAGCTCATATGTGTTCCCCCTATTATACTATTTACTAAAAATGGACCCACATATGGCAAGTGTAGCTTGGCACACGTGTGTAGGTGCCTTTTTCCAACTCTCAAATTTTTAATGACTACCTTGTCCCCTATTTGGGAAATCGTTCGTTTGTAAATTCTTTCATTCGTTTTGTTGACATATTTTCTTGCCCTCTCTTGTAATCTTCTACGAGCCCCATGCATTTTATTTTCCAATTCGTCTTTTCTCGGCACGATTTCCCATGGTCGATTAGGATAAACCTTTTTCATTAGACTGATTGGCGATTCCTCGGTAACTGAGTGCTTTCCCATAAAATTTCAATTTTGTGATTGCAAAGACCACTGCTGCAATCTCCTTTTCACTTATCGTGTAATTGAGTTCGTGAGCTTTCAGTGTTCTGGAGATGAATGATATGGGTACTTCTACCCCATCCTGAATTTGGTATAGCTCCGCAGCTAACGCATTATCGGACGCATCCGTGCGTACTATAAATTCCTTTGTGAAGTCAGGGTGCTTCAAAATAACCTGCTCATGAAACTGTTTAATTAGGCTTAGGTATGCCTCTTCATGAGCCTTACTCCACGACCATCTAACCCCTTTCTTCAACAAAGCAAAAAGTGGTATCGCTTTCTGTGAAAACGATGGAACAAACTTTTTCTAGAAGTTCATGACTTCCAGAAAAGCTCTCAACGTTCGTACGTTCCTTGGTCTGGGATATTCTAATATCTCAGATAATCGATTTTTATCTATAAATATGCCCGCCGTGCTGACTTGATATCCCAAAAATTTAACTTTATCTTGAAAAAATTCGCACTTCTTTAAATTTAACTTTAAACCTGCTATATTCAGCTCTAATAAAATCCTATCTAAATGTACTAAGTGTTGTTCCACACTATCACTAAATATTAACACATCATCCACGTAGTGGATACAAAATTCCTCATACGGTCCCAAAATATTCTGCATCGCCTTCACTAATGCAGCCGTACTCGAGGACAAACCAAACGGGGCCACCCTAATCTGATATATTCTTTCTTCTACAGAAAAACCCGTATACTTCTTTGATTCTCGCGGTAATGGAATCAACCAAAATGAATTCTTTAAGTCTAATTTGCTATAGATTTTCTTATTACATATTCTTCCATCGTTGGTGGACAATTGAATTGCGGTTTCGTTCACTTATTAATCTTTCTTGCATCTAAACATAACCTGATGCTATCATCACTTTTCTTCACGACGACTAATGGATTCACAAAATGTGTACTAGAGCTTTCTATGATACCTTCACCTAACATTTCTTCTATTTCTTCCTTTACTCTATTCCTATATACTACTGGAATAGGATATGTTTTAGGGTTAAACGGTTCTGTATTTACTACTTCCAACTTGTGCACATAACCTGTGGCAATTCTCGATTTCGACCCTATTAATTCTGAATACTTACTCAATAATATCTTCACCCTATTTCTTAAATCTTCTGGATATTTAATATCTTCATTTTCATTACCCTCATTATCTATTTCTTCATCAAACTGATTAATATTCACGCAGTCATCTTCTATTTCAATAATTCCCTCTTCATACCATTTAATATATTTCCCATTACACTCTATCTCTTTGCATTCTGCATTTACCTTCAACCCCAACTTATCTATAAAATTCATCCCAAATATAACATCTATCTTTAGTCCAGGTACTACCATAAAATCATTTTCCCATTTCACATCTCCCATTTCACATCTCAGAATTACCATTTCATTTATTCTACAAAATCTCTTATTATTCGGTGCCACCAAATTACACCTTGTTAAAGGTATCACTTTATCCCCCAATTTCTCTCGTTTAACAAATTCTTCCGCAACAAGTGATGCTTCTGCATTCTGCATCTATTAATACTCTAACTATTTTATTTTCCACCTTTAGATTAATTATTGGTAATAAGTTCCTTTTAAATCGTCCTAATTCATTTTCCGTTTCATGTTTAATTAATTCGCGCTGATTTTCATATCCGTTAATCCGTAGAATTTTCCTTGGTTCGTCCGTATCTAAAAATTTTGATTTCGTGTGTGATCAATATTCCTCGCTTGCATCCGTCGATCATCATTTTCCTGTCTATTTATTCCTCTATTATTACTTCCTTCATGATTAGTTCTCTCTATTTGACCCGTATTTTTACTTCGCCTAAAATCATTGTTATAATTGTTATAGTTCCCCTATTAAAATTTCTTCCACGATCATAATTGTTTCGTTGATAATTACTTCGAGTCTCAGTATTCCTCATAAAATTCGTGCGTCGATCCCCAATATTATTTTCCATTTTATCATTAGATTTCAACTTTCATACCTTTGCGAATATTCTATAAACGTGTCCCTGTCTACTATATTCTGCGTCGTTATATATCGTTTTACTTCTGCGTTGAAATGCCCTGCTAAATATTTTATAATTTGTTTATCATGTAAAGGAGGATCTAATTGTTTCGCTACAGTAAACTTTTCAATAGCATATAATTCTCGCGTCATTCCCATATCTGAATTGTATTTTCCCATGCTCAAGTCATTCCTAATTTTATCCTGTTGATTATCATCCCAAAATTGTCGTAGAAATTTCTGCTCAAACTTTTGAAATGTTTCTGTTTCACTCTCAACTAAGTTGTACCACATTTTAGCACCTCCTTTCAGCATTGATTTTACCAAGTTTAATTTATATATTTCGTCTGTAGAGCCTTGTACTAACATTTTAAAATTTTTCAAAAATATTTTCGGGTTTAATTTACCATCCCCATAAAATTTAGTATATTGTTCAATTAAAAGATTTGGTTGAATTAGCCTAATTGGTTCCCCAGTATTAAAATTTCCTGAATTAGTTTTTAAATTATTTATTTCCTGATTTATTGTTCTGAATTCCGTTTCACAATTCTCTTCAACGTTCCCTAATTTAATGTTAAAGTTCGTGATTTTATTGTTTGACTCGCTTTCATATTTTTTCTGTTTTGATTTTACTATTCTAATATGATCCCATACACAGTCGATTTCCTCGGAAACCTTCACAATTTTCTCCTGCATTTGCGCCCTCATTTCAGCAATTGTTTGGTTGGTTTCCCTTAATCCATCACTTAAAATTTTAATTTCATTACCCAATTTTTCGCTGTTCTCATCCATTTTCGTAGTCATGGTTTTCATGGCCTCTTCACTTCTGTCCATTTTATTATTCAGTGCCATTAAAATCTCTATTGTTTTCGTTTCCTGTGAGGTCCGCCTTTCTTCGCTAGAACTCCTTTCCTGAATTATCACACTCTACTGGAATCCTATTTCTACTCCTTGATTTCTTAGTGCTTCCCTTGTTTTCAGTATTCTTTTATCCATTTTTGAAATTATTATATTTACGCTAAACTTTTAAATACTAAATAAAGCTGTCTAAATTTAATTAATGTACAAATTTCTCTGAATTTTTGGTTTCCGTAATTTTCTCCAATGAAAAATTCTTTAAAGCCCCGGTTTAATTTAATTATTTTATTTAAAATCCAAATTTATTTTGATTTAATTCGTGCCCCCACGTTGTTGCGACATATAAAAATATTATGTAGTTTCAGGAACAATCGAGCCCCAACGTTGGGCCGTCATTCAAAATTGATATGATAACGCCGTACTCGGTGCTATGACGTTTTCTATAACTCCACCTCTCTGTGTTTTCTAATCAAATTTAGTTTTACTAATTTTATTATTATGCCACGGCTAGCTTTTATTATTCTACACAGAGTGCACAACGTCACGATGATCAATTTTTATCTTTTCCACCCCTTTACGATTACCTATTCGTTTGAATTATAAAACGAAGTCAATTAATTTCATATAATGAAAAGAAATATTGTTTACAAGTTTTGAAAAATTTTAAAATACACTCCTCAATCAATCAATATCATGTGTATCAATTACCCCAAAATTTATATGCTTTGAAATCAATCTAAAGTTTTTAACAAGTTTCGTAGATATCGTAGCCAATAAGGTCTCTGTATTTCCTGCATATTGAAGTGATTTCTGATGTAACATACTTGGCTTTCCGTGTAAGGTGTCTATTTGATGCCTTATTATTCGCTACCTTGACCATACGTTGTTTTGTTTAGATATCGTCTTTTCCATATTATACAAAAATACATGATGTAACTTCAATTTTACTTTTGTTTATTTAATTTTTGAAACTGCGTTTTCTTATCAAAATGTTTATTATTTCTGCGTAATTGCGTAAACCTTTATTGGGTTTTATCTCTTATCTTCGTATTATATTATAACTAATTAGAACCCTTCTCAATGCGTGTTTAATTACATTTACTATGATTTTCTCCTGAATAAGCGTATTTTTACTGAAATATATTCTCACTTTGCATTACTTAAAATTAATAAAGATCTATATACCGAGTGTTGAATACTTGTCATTTACCTAATGTATGAATTACCTATTTTCCTGCTAAATACTAGTACTATTGTTGTAATATATGCTTATTCGCATTGTTTAAAGCTAACTATGATCTATATACAAGGTGTTAAATGCTTACTATTTACATAATATCCAAATTACTTAATTTTCTGCTAAATAAATGCAGTTTTCCGCTTCCTATCGCAATTTATGTTTACTACGTGACCATTGCTATTCAATACACCCCTAAACAACCCCTTATCACAGCAGTATATATATATATATATATATATATATATATATATATCCGAACGTACTTGATATCAATTTCATTTCACTAGATCAAGTAAGAGTAAAAATGCAAAATCCAATACCACTAAGAAAAAATGGTTTTAAGTTCCAGTAGAATTTGTTTTATGTTTACCTACCCTATTTTAACTTTACGTCACATTTATTGTTTAATAGCTTTTAATAAAAGTATTACCTATGCACTATTTTTATGTTGATTTATTTATAAATTTGCATTTTTATGGATCAATACTAACTTTAAGATAATAGTGCATAGCACAATTACCTGCATATTTATCTACATTCAATGTGTATACGTACCTTCTGAAAATTAATATACCTACCTACGACCTCTTACAAATAATTTCATGTTAAAATGTGTTTCATCTCACCCTAGTTTAAGGAATATCGTTCAAATAACTTATTTTTAATCACCCAGAATTGAGGGTGAGATGGAATACACACATTTATTTTTCGAAAATGGTGAATCTTTGTGATTATGTTAAGCATGATATCCATATCTTAAGCCAAATGGTTTTATATGACCGTATCATTTTATTTCCATTTCTCATATTGCTAATTTTACAAGTATCAATATGTTAAAAGTATTATCAAGTCATCCTCATTGACGGTACAGTTGCAAAAGTTCGACATTCTTATGTTGTACCTATCTTGAAAGCCTTGCACTACATTGCGTTTATAGAAATGACATGTATTTCTTTTTAGTACTCTCTGTATAATGGTTCCTAAAATGCTTAATTTTCTGCTTGCTTTTTTTAGTAGACGTTGAATGTTCATCAAAGTGTTCATTAACTTGATCATAATAATTTTTAGTGCGTTTTACATATTTATTTTGCTTGGAGTTTATTGAAACTTCTATAATTTAATCAATTTTTTACAATTTTGGAAAATGTCTGTGATTTGATGACCTTCAATATGGATAGTCTCAAAATACAGATTTAATGCCACCGTTGAATTTCCATTATTTTTCAAGAAAACAATTCTCCACTGTAGTTTGAAGCCGTTCTAGACGTAACAGCAAAACCGTCATTGAAATACTGCAAATGCTTATTGTATACGAGGCGAGACTTGTTTGGTTTGACACACTGACATTTGTTTCCATAGGTATCTTTTATTCATTTATTTCTAGTAACCTACTAGATTTTATTGGAATTTAGTATGAAATTGAAGTTCATTCATGTTAATCTTCTTTGGGAATTAAACCACTCAGAGTCTTTATTTACGATTCGATCCATGGATGACCTAGGATCGTTGTCAAAATAATAAAAAATTTTAAGTTCGACATTTATGACACAACTTGAAGATGACTTTGATTTATGAATGTTTGATTTGAATACATTTGGTGAAAATTTTAAAGTTTAACAGATTGAGTGCCTCCAATTTGTGTTGAGCCCTGGGAGCGACTTTTGAGGTAGCCAATACGCTTAACGTATAATCAGCTGATTAATTTTATATAGTTAAATTGCATATAAGTTCAATGAGTTACTTACTACAATATCTTCAGGGTTGGTTCGACCTGTTTTGCTTAGCAATACTGAATAATTGGTTATAATTTTGTTTAGTAAAGTGTCAATCAGTCTAACAAATAAAACGATTGATGTCGGTTAACCAAGCTATATTAAATCATCATCAAATTTTTATATATATGTACAAAAAAATTTGATTCCCGAAGGGAAAATATTTACAATTGCTATATACAAAATATTTACATGAAAGGATTGATTGAGCAAGCAGTAGCAGTTAAATGTTACAAAATTATAACCGGCGATAGTAAGGAGCTCTGTACCAAAACACGGTGTACTTATGTATTAATAAATTTCAATTCCAGCAGTGCATGGGTTTGACTTTAAATAACACTGCAATCATGCAAGAATTCTTAGCAAATGTAAGATCTAAACTGAATCTACTTATTATAAAAGTTTTTAATTGATTGTGTTAATTTAGGGTTAGAATATGTAATTATGTTTAATAATAAAGAAACAAGGTATGAGCATTAAATGTTGATTATTTAAAATGACTACTAAAAGATTAGTTTACTAAAAAAATTTTCAGGTTACACTACAATTATGAATAACCTCGAAGACTAAGCAAATGAACTTGACACTATTGTAACGTCTTTGAACAAGATTAACGTTATCAGTAATACCTGCAGTTTACGTCTCAACGAAAACAAATATCTGGCGGCCACACATACGTCACCTGACTGGATTCTTGGAGGCCCCGCTGAGGGAGTTCATAAACCTGACTGCTTATGAAATTCAGCCAAAATTACAGACGTTCTAAAATGTGGTAGAACCGCTGCAGCTAAAACTGTTTTCCCAGATACGTGGAGATTCGCCAAACTCCGTGGGTTTAATCATAAGTATGAAAGAACATCAGCTTCTTCAAGTCATTTACAGTGTTACAGATTGAGTAAAATAATAATTCTTGATATTAGCAGGGATCGTCTTTTTGCTAGAGATCCTGCGTGTAAATTTTACATACGGTTCGATCAATCCTTTTATTATAGTTCCGTGATAAAATAATCAAGTCGTAATTGGAGTAATAATTGTAGTTAAAAATTTGTAGACGCTCTAGCAAATTTTTAATTAATATACTCAGATTACTCACCCCTAGCCTGCATCAAAAATCAATCCGATTAACAACTATTATTTACGTCGCATTCCACTCAAAAGTTAGTTTTGCAATCATGTGCTTGCAGTCAACCATCTTGCTTAAAAGTTTAATTCGAAAAGGAAAGGTTTGGGATCCGATCGAATCGAGGAGCATCAAATAGCCAATCCCGACCCCCTTCTACTATTGGTTCGTTCCGCAACGCATACCTTTAGATTATAATCACAATAGATTCACCGACAGAGTGAACCGGGTTTAATTTAAATCATATATAATATAGATATGCGAGCAGAGTACATTGGGTTGCCTAGCGTTATTTGTATCAGGAATTTATCCTGTTACATTATGTAGCCTTGCGACTACCAAGATCCCCCAACACTGGAACATTTGCAAATTAAAAGGTTAAAAAACAGCAACACCATGCTAAACACCGTCATAAATTTATTAAACAGAGCTATTGACGACACAGAAAAACTAATTCTATCAAAAGGCTTGAACTTTGCAGTAACAACAAAATCAATACCAACACTTCAAATAATCAGCTATATTTTGAAAACAGCAAACCAACTCGAAGGAGATCAAGCAAACGAATTTAGAGTACGATGCAAAATCGAAATAAAAAAGAATCGCAAAATAATACCAAATGTAAATAGTAACGAAATAAATCAATTTGCAATCTAAAAAACGATAACTCAATTGTAATTCTACCTGCTGACAAAGGCAATGCAACAGTAGTAATGGATAAAAACGATTACAACGCAAAAGTCAACGAACTGTTAAACACTGAAAATTACACTAGTTTAGAAACGGACCCAGCAAAATTAATTGAAAATAAAATATACAAAATTCTATCATCATCATCATCATCATCATCATCATCATCATTAGGTCTTCAGCCCTAGAACTGGTTGGACTTGTACCCTCATTGTTTCCTAGTCTGAACTAATCTACACATTTCCCTGAAATTTGCACAGTCTGCATCTATTACTATCTGTGTGCTAAAGTCTGATCTCGGTCTACCTCTACCTCTCTTTTCCTGTCTCTGCTTGTAATATATATCATACTATTCCCCAGAAATGCCTTAGAACGTATTCTATCTTTCTATTTCTCTTATTTTTTCATTTTCCACAGATATCTTTATTCCTCTACTATTTCTACAACCTATTTGTTATTAACTTTGTCTGTCTATGCTACCATCCTCATACATTTGAAGCACAACATTCCAGAAGGCTTCTATCTCTTTCTGTCTGCTTTTCCTACTGCCCCTATTTCATAGATGTACTGTACTGTGCTCCACACTATGCTTTGAACAATTTTCTTCTTGTATCTATGTTTGTTGTCTTTGAACATAGCTGCTGTTCTTTCTTGTTTGATGCAGTTCGGTCACCTTCTATTGTTTTACAGTTATATACCCTATTTCCCCAATATCATCAAACGAAGAAATTTTAAAGAAAGTGAAAGACCTAATCAAATGTACACTAATAAAAACAAGTATCCTAAAAGAATAATAGAAAAAGAAATGAATAAAATCCAAAAAAAAAGAAAAGAAGAAAACAGAAACAACGATACACATTAAAAATGCTCTCAATACCATACATAAAAAGATTCTCCAAAAAAAATTCAAAGAATAGGAAATAAATTCAAAATCAAAATAGTTTTTAGAACCAACAATACACTAAGAACACAACTAACAAAACAAAACCCAGAAACGCAATACAAAGTTCAAAAAACTGCATCTAAAGAAACAACAAATGAAAATCAAATACCCCCAATGTCTAAGTAGCATGTCAAACTTAAAATTTTGTATTATTTTGACAACGATCCTAGGTCATGGATAGAAACGTAAATAAAGACGATTTTAACAACTCTGAGTGGTTTAATTCCCAAGAAGATTAAGAAAAATACAAAACAAACCACAACAAACATACAGGGAGTATTTACAAGTTCATTTATGTTTGATATCCTAAAAAATCTTAAAAACAAAAGAAATTAAAATTAAATTAAATCAACAGTGTGAGATGCATCCATACAGAAGGTTTCTAAAAGAGAAAATTATGTAACAATTTTAGGAAATTTTGGAAGTTCGAAAATGTACAATGCAAATAATAATAATAATAATTGGTTTATTGAGTTACTTAAACGTACATTTGCGTAAGTAGGTTCAATTTCCTAACTATCTTACTACTCTTATCTAAATCTACACATTTTTATCTAGGAATATAAGAATATTTTACATAGTTCAAGTCTCAAATAAACAGAATTTATCCGCTAAAGCAATGCTTGTGCGAGGATTTTTTAATATTAATATTTATTGAACTTACCTTAATTAATATTTTCTATACTTTTCTATACTTTATTAATTTATTATTAAATTCTTATTTATTTATTTTGTTTCTCATTGCACTAGTACTTTTCAAGTATATTATTTATGTAGTTACTGCTTTGGTTTATCCACTTTTTACATTTATTTTTAAAATTTACTACATTATTACTACTCTTCCTGATTTCTATCGGCAATACATTAAATATTCTGGGACCTAAAACAGAAGGTGATCTTAGGCCTATTTGTTTACTTGTTCTGGTTATAATGTTTTCCTCATTTTCCCTGCTTTTTGTGTTATACTTACGTTCTGTTGTACGCAGTAGGTGTTTATTGTTGTACTCATAAGTGGCCAGGTTGTAGAAATACAATTTTCTAATACTAAATATATCGGTATCATTAAACAACAATTCCGTTGGGTGTCTCCAGTGTTTGTTGTATAGTATTCTAATGAATCTTTTTTGTACTATCTCTACATTCTTTAGGTATTTATGTGCTGCTGAACCCCAAGCAATAATTTTATACTGAACAATAGACTGTACAAGAGCATGGTATATTATTTTTAAGTTGTTCAAGTGCAATATTCTTTTTAATAATTCGGAATTTGTATAAGATCCCTCTTAATTTACTTATAAATTTGTTGGTGTGGACGTCCCATTTTAGATGTTTGTCGATATATATTCCTAGGTACTTTGTGTGGTCTGCTTGTTCTACTGTTATACTGGATCCATTGTAATCATTTATGCATAGCTTGTTAAATGTTGGTAAGTTGTAGTTACGGCAAGTAAAGGCAATATACTTAGTTTTGTTGCAATTAACTGTTAGTAGCTTTATGTCAAACCAGTTTGTGATCATTTTTAGATCCTTTTCTGTTTTTCTTTTTAATTCTTCCCATGTTGCGTCTGCATAGAAAATGGCTGTGTCGTCTGCAAAGGCAATAATTTCTCCAGTCGATTGTGATTTAAAGATGGATATTAACTGTAATTTAACTAATTAGAATAAGTAAAAAATAAAAATGCCTTGTTGCAAACAAAATGTTGTTAATTAAACAACTTGGTATGAGTTAATAATGTATTTTTTTGTGACGTCATAATTCTAAAAAAAAACAAAAAAAGATTTATTTGTTTGGGTCATTGTAAAATTTTTTTAAACAAATACCGCATCGCTGAAAAGCAAAAATTTTGCGCTTTATTTTAGTCGTTTAAAATCTAATGTGACGTCCATAAGAATAAAATAAGTCCGAAACATAGAAATTAAAATCGGACACAACCATATTGTTCTGCGTGAAAAACTAATTTAAAATCAACCCACTTTTGAAGCAACAGTGTAGCAGATTTTATTTCCTGGGGTATTAATAATGCAACTGAAACCCCTTTATCTATTTTTTGTACTCTTAAGTCAAAGGCGAATTATCCACTACAAGAAACATAGGTGAGAATTGGTAGACAGCTTTAGAAAACGGTAAAGTGCTATCACAGCACAGCTCGGGCATGCCTCCTGCAGTAGGCACAAGAGTGGTCGTTGGTTTATTGTTTACTTGGTTAAATAACATGTGGATAGGCGGAAGGGAGGGCGCCACTACTTCTAACACTCCTACAAAAAGATGGAACATTGCATAAGGGGAGAGTTAGAAATCCTTATGCTCAGGACACTAAAGCTAACACCCCGAGGACACCCAATAGCGGTTCCCACTAACAAAAGAATAAACTTGAAAAGAAAAGTTACAGTTAGTAAATACAATGAGATCAGCATGTACGATCCAAGATAAACAGCAATGATATTAGAAGAATGAGAACTTATTGAAAAATATTTTGTGTATGACAACCAGAAATAATAAGAGTATTACCCAATAAAGTATTTCTATTTTTCAAATAAAATAAAGTAAAATATATACAGGAATAATTTTCAATGGTCCAGTCTAGATTCGAAATAAGGGTTGCCTTCATTTATTTAATTTAAGTAGTAACATTAATGAGACACATATCATTTGTATAAGTCCTATCAACTTTTAGATCTGAATACTTTACAGATGGTTAATACAATTTTAGTCACCAGTTACATATCCCCCATATTAAAATGTATATAAAATAAATGCAATTATTATGTCTTAGTAATAACATGTTACATTGTATTAAATGAAGGTTATAAGAGTTCATATCAGAAATAAGAAAGAAAACGATTATTTTGTATTCTAGACGCAACTTGATACTACAGGTGCAGAACCAATGAACTGCAATCAAGCAGACTCATTTATAATTACCTAGAATAATACAATGTATGATTATCAAGAAGTAGCAGACAACAAGATCTGCACTTTTCCACAAGATGATGTAAGACCAGAAGCTTCACATAAACTGAGAAGCCCCTGATCGCCAGTCAGTCTTCGAACCTCATAACTTTAACATGGTTGGTTGTTCAAGCTACTAATTCGTAATTATTAATTATTGATTTACTTAAATATTAACGTAGAATATTTTTTCAATTACTTACGTTTAATGAACATAAGCGTTCAAGTTGTTGTTAAAGAAATTAAAGCATTTTTGTAATTATAGAATTAAAATAAATTTGATAGAAGTGTTTTTTGAAATAAACTTTTTAAAAAGAAGCTTCCAACGACTCAAAATCTATCTGGCGCAGCGCAACGGATTCTAGAAGGGCACTAGCAATTCCAAAATCAAAGAACTAGTAACCGTGAACTTCAATTCCTCACTGGAATACAACACAAAGATTGGACAAAGTACAAAATCAACCGAGTCCAATATAGAGGGAAGGTTATGGATTGAACAATCAAATTATTATGGACAGCCATCACCCTTGCCGTCAACCTCCACCCAGGCAGAACGTACGAGAACGAAATAGTAGTAGAAGACATAAAAACGACCTCAGTTTACTACCAGTAAAATTGGGAAGTATGCAAATCACAGTAGACTATTGGACTTTTGCACAGAAATTTGATTTAACTGAAATTAAACAAGAATTTTATATAATTAAAGACAATTATGACTGAAAGAATAAATGAGAACAGCCAGATTTGGAAACGATTGTTCAATAGAAATGCTTAATTACAAAAGTGTAATGGAAAATATCCTAAAGAACACAGACGACAGATTCAATCGACTAATACCAACAAATCAAACCACATGGCAGAAGGACTTATTAATGGATTAGGTAATATTATTGAAGCTATCACAGGTAAATTAGACAACCAAGATGCTGAACGATACGACAATGCAATACAAGAATTGATTAACAACCAGAATCACATAAAAATTGTTGTTAGAAATCAAATTTCCTTAACTCTATCAACTATAGTAAAATTTAATGACACTTTTCGAAAATTAGTAAAGAACCGGGACAGTATAACAAATAAAATATTAACTCTTGAAAGTAGCATGCAAACCACAAACTAGGAATGCGAAATTTAATAAGTTTTAACACAATATTTAATCAAATGATAGGAACCCTCACTGTAATTCAACAAATTTTAGCTACATTAGAAAATGCTGTAACATTTGTCAAATTAAATACTTTACATGCTAGTATTATCGAACCACATGATTTATCGAACGAATTATTAGGAATCAAATCATTTATAACTCATAGTAAATTACCTTTTAAAATAACAGAATCTAACATACTTGTATTTGAAAAAATAGCCACAGTAAAAGGTTATGTAAAGAATCATGAAACTATATTTTTAATAGAATTCCAATTGTATGAATTTACCCTTACAATGATTATCATTTATTTGCTTTCCCCATGAAAGTTACTAGTCAATATCAAGTTATTATGCCCAAAACTAAGTTCCTTTCTTTAAATGAACTTAGGTATAGATTCACAAATGAGAAATGCTAAGAAGTGGCACCAAGCCAATACTTATGTCAATCATTAATGACAACAGCTATTGAAACAGCTAGCCCTTACGAAGTGCAATTATTACGATTCTCTAATCAATATGAGAATTGTGTGCCAAAACCAGTACAAATTACAGACATGAAAATTCAGAAAGTTAACGGACAACAAGTGGATTGCTGTATTTCCGCAAGAAGTGATAGCAACCGCCAATTGCAACAAAGACAAAAATAGTTTAGCCCTAATTGGAAGCAAAGTGATCACCATAAAGGGAGATGGTTATTTAGAATTAAAAAGTGAAATTATTCTAGTATATCAAAACCCAGCAGTGACGAAGAAATTTGCAAACCTACCTGAACTACAATTCAAAATTCAAAACAAAGACAGCGGAATTATCCAGAAGCCGATGCAACTAGAATATCTAGATTTCGACGATCTCAACCACGCAGTAAAGTTAATGAACAATTACAAAGAACATCTGAACGAACTAAAAGTTACACTATGACAACATTAGTGCTTGAACAATTTTATTGATTATTTTATTATTACTATTAGCTGCATACTTTTGTAAAAAATGTATATTAGATATACGATCAAAGTAACAAAAATTAAAGACAAAGAAACCTCAAATAAACCTTTAAGGACAGTGAGTTTTAAAAATTAAATATCAACCCTTAATATTCATCTAAGTCGGGAGGAGTTACACATCCCCCATATTAAAATGTATATATAATAAATGTAATTATTATGTCTTAGTAATAACATGTTACATTGTATTAAATAAAGATTATAAATTAAGTGTTATCAGAGTTCATATCAGAAATAAGAAAGGAAACGATTACTTTGTATTCTAGACGCAACTTGATACCACAGGTGCAAAAACAATAAACTGCAATCAAGGAGACTCATTTTTAATTACTTAGAATAAGACAATGTATGATTATCAAGAAATAGCAAACAGTAAGATCTACACTTTACCACAAGATGATGTAAGACCAGAGGCTTCATATAAACTGTGAGAAGCCCCTGATCGCGAGTCAGACTTTGAACTTCATAACTTTAACATTATTGGTTGTTCAAGCTACTCATTAGTAATTATTAATTATTGATTTATTTAAATATTAACTTAGATATTTTTTCAATTACTTACGTTTAATGAACATAAGCGTTCAAGTTGTTGTCAAAGAAAATAAAGCATTTTTGTAATTATAGAATTAAAATAAATTTGATAGAAGTGTTTTTGGAAATCAAATTTTTAAAAAGAAGCTCCCAACGACTCAAAATCTATCTCACCCTCAAAAACAATAATTTGTGTTAACTTTTGATTTGGTATAAACCTAGTAATTAAGGTAATCATACCCAACATATGTATACCAAAATAATCTTACATTTTTTTAACGTAAATAATAATATAATGGAACAAACAATTAGTTATCCAAAAACAATTTTTTTAAGAAAACATCTGTTTCTACATTAAATGATACTTTCTTAAAAAAGAAAATTTTCTAGAATCGACAATCTAATTCTTTAAACAACTAATAAGCAATTCTGTATAAAATTCCAAAAGATTGTAAATTTAATTTTGTACCTGGAATTATTCACTACTTCAACGAAATGAGGCACTGAATCTGCACTAACATATTTGTAACAATTCCGATCATAAATAAAACATTAGCAACCATAAAAAGCATCGCTACTTTGTTAGTTGGAATGAAAAATAATCGTTGAAACTATTTTACCAAACAGTAACGATGAAAGATCAAACTCAAATCCTGTGTGATGGATGATGTTCACAACTAATATTTCCAGTATTTCATTTAATAATCAGACGAGTACTTGATCTTCCACAAGTATCTAAAACTTCATTACTACCAACTACCAATCATTTTATTATCTCTTTAACTTAAAGAGTATTACTAAAATTAAGCGCAAACCTCTTACAAATCATCAACGAAGAGATTTGTTACAGAACTAAGACTCGTTTATTAAATTCAGAGCACAATGCTTAGATGAATGCCTCCGAAAAAGTTTGAGCATCTACATGAGACCTTGGAAGAACACATCATCCTCATTTATTCATTTCGAGAAAGCGTTCGTTATAGATACAAGCGTAAAGACTTCTACCACACAAATATTTATAATAGGCGTTTTAGCCACAATGCGTTTAAAAATGAAAGTTTATAATTTATGTAATAATAATAATAGGACTTTAATTGATTACGATAATTTCGATCAAAAATACTGCAAATCGTCGAGTGCGGCATTTATACCTGCTACAAAGTTGTTCTAAGGAAGTATGTCCAGAATAAAGATACTTTCAAAAATGCCAAAATTATAGCATTTCTTTTTAAATGTAACAATTCTGTTTCTCAAACATTACTCAAAATTTAAAAAAGCTTAAACTTTGGTCAAATTGGCGTTAAGTTAATCAAAGTACTATTCTATGCTCTTTACAGCAAATTTACAGCATATATATATATATATATATATATATATATATATATATATGTGTATAGATATATTGCTGCGGATCGTGGGTCAATTTCTGGAACTCCCTAAAATTCATTCGAGCCCCAACGTTGGGCCGTCTATAAGATTGCTTTGGTCTGGGATCAATGGGTTTAACCTCTCCAGCGTCAACAACCGATTTTCAAAAAGAACATAAAATTTTATACAAATATTCCTTACCCGGATTCTTCTGCTGCAACAAAGATATCTTCAGCAGCTTCCCTGGTTAGCTCAGCTGTGTCTCTTCATGGATCCCTAAATTTACCATCATTCTTCCTTCCCATTCACACACCATTCAATAAAATCTCAAAATATACAACAATCATACAATCTTTATTTACCGCTATTTACAAAAATTATTCACAGATATCTACATTTCGGGTACTTTAGTTACAACTCAATAAGTGCGATTTTTGTAAAGTCCTTGTTTTTAATTGTAAACACATTTAATACAACCGGAGTAAATGGGCCCCAAATAATTCCCTATATTTATTATTGCACACTGGAGTATGGTGAGCTCGTAATAACCCAGTTTATTAATGTATGCTTTCCACTTTCCATAAAATTACTACAAAGATAATAACCCATGTACCCTTAACAATCTAATTTAAATTCGTGATAAAATTTAGTAAACTTTACATACACCTTTTTCTTTTAATATTTAAAATACCCTCATAATAGTCAAGTACACGTATCTTTTCCAATACGTTAAAAAAAACCATAAATAACCCCCAGAGTTCACTCACACATCACAAATAATTCCAACAGTTTATCAAATAACAGCAAATTCAAATGAGTTACCTGGAAAATGCTTCAAGGCTCTATCTCCGTCGATGATGATGCTGTGCTCGAAATCCCTTGGCCTCTCGTCTATGCGCTCTGATCCACCAGATATTTATAGATGATAACTCAGTCTACACTGAGCTCTATGCTGCCAATCACCATACGATCACAGCATCCAAATTCACGTATATTACACTTTTTTTATTGCTTTATTAATTTACTAGCTTGACATGGTATTAGTTGGACCTCAGTTTAATTTAAATCACTCGCCACTACTTGCGTTAATAACTATAAGGCCCCCAAGCACCAAGTTATAAAAGCTAGTACTACCTTACTATGTTACAAATAAATTTTAATACTCACAAAACTCTACTATAACGTCGGTTTATTGTTATACGTAGTAAAAGCGATGCGAAAATAAAGAGTAGTCAAGAGACTAAAAGAGAGCGATTTTAATTTTTTTTCAGTATTTATACACTCAAACTGCCCTCCTTGGCCACTCTTTACGCAAAATACTTAATTGAAAATAACATTTCTGCAAATTTTGGATATAACCGCTTTAAAACTTCCAGAAATTTAGCTCGTGAATACGCTATATAATCCGAAAACCCACATTCACCTGTCGCGTGTTCGTCTGTTGTAAAACTATCTATTTCGACCAATGACACAGTTCTATGTCATCATAAAACCCCGCCTGTAATATTGTTATCTCCGTCTTATGCATATTGGATGTCGCGTTCCAACCCTACTTGAGTGGTAGAAAATCATTATTGCTGACCGCGTCTTATGGACTCTACGTGGGTTGAATACGTGCGTTTGAAATCGAATGCTGTTATACCCGTCTCTATCTGTAGCATATTATTGATTGTGCATCCCTTCTGCTCTTTAAGAAACTCTTGTTAGCTTTTATGCGAAGCCACTGACGGTTGAACAATATATTCTATGAAACCCGCTTTATTATGTTCACAAATACAAAGAGGCTGACCTTTCAAACATGCAGGTGTTCCTAATTATTGACTCGTTTAAAATAACATTTCTTGTAGTTTATATTTCATGGTATTCAACCCAACCGATATACTTGTTTGTTACAATGAAAACTTTTCGCCTTGGAATTATTGATTTTATATACCCTGGTGCGTTTTCTGACGTTATTACCCTTTGAATTAAAATAAATTAAATTCATTATGCCTTTCTATTTGTTTTTTAAAACTAGTTTTTCTTTATGAACCTATTACTTTTCACTCCCTAATTATAAAATTCGTCAATACTTGTTCGTTTAAATTAAATACATGAAATAAATTTTGCGCGTAAATAAATTGTTCCTTTCTCTATACAGGGTGTTTGAAATTGCATTGCTTACCCCAAATTTAACCCTTTAAATCCACTACAATATATATATATAATAATAATAGGGTAGTTTAAGGGTAGATTAAGTCATAGGGGTCGTAGCATAGATATAAATAATTTTAACTTTAAGAAAATCAAATAATTCCTGCAATTATAGGAGTAAATCGACTATTCTACAAAAAGTCAATTGCGAGGACACTGTATATAAAAGATATGTGATTAAATGCATGAGAAAGAAGCTCCTTTAGTAATAATTCGACACCCTTTAATTAGAATAGTAATGTGTGCGGCGTATAAATATGTTTTAGTATAATTTACGAGTAAAGATAAGATTTTAGAAGCAACTAATTGCATCAAAATAAATTACCGGGAAACATAGATAAATTGGCATTCCAAATATTTAATAATTACGTCGAAAATACCAACGCATTTATATGCAAACGCATCTTAATACGCCATTGTCAGAAAATCGCTACGTGACTAGAAAGGACACATTTGTTCAGAAAACCAACATTCTGTAACAAACAAATAAACACCAAGCGGTTCAATTATATGATAAATCTTGGACTTTCAATTGACAAACATTGAATACATGACTTGATAAAAAACCATAATTGGAAATCATAATAAAATACTGAAATTTAGCAGAATGCTTACGTGACTGAGAAAGCATTTCGTCGAAGAATTAAACCAGGGAATTTGTAAAAATTCCGAGTTCTGCCAGATAAGGCAAAGTACAAGCCTTGATTATAAACACGCCAATGAAAACTTTGGTGGGAAGGGCTTATAAATGAATGACATTTAGTTCATATTCAACCGATCACCAACTATGCTCGAATGCCGTAAAAAGTTACGTAATTAATTAGTGAAATAAAATTAAGTATAAATGAAATTTAAAAATACAAAAATTTGTGCGACGAAAAATAAGCCGATCTACAAATAGACGTAAGTTAAACAATTAATTAAATTTATTTCTAATATTTAACAAAACAGGGCTTTTTTTATTGGGACGGTTTTTATTGGAGGCTTCTTGTATTGGGACGGTTTTTGTTGGAGGCTTTTGATGATGCCATTTTATTGGGACGGCAATTTTGTGGATACGACTTTTGTGAGTCGATGTTCATGTCGAGATCTAAACCTTAACGCAAATTTAAAAATACCAGGGTCAAAAGTAGATAATTTTGACCAATAAGTAAAGTGGACACAACAAGGGATGCAGACCACAGACTATGAGGGAACTCCAGTATCCATTCCAGGTTAGCGATTTTTAAACATTTTATTATTGAAAGACTGTTTCAAATTTAATATTTGCTATACATTATATATTTGTAAGAGTCATAAAAAAGGTCATTTGAAAAATATGAAAACAGGGAAAAGCATCTTGGAACGTTCGAAGGTTCTTGAGTGTAATTAAAAGATATTTTTGCTGGCTTTTAGGAAAGCATAAATTTGGTAAATGTAAATATTTAATACGAGGGTTATTTTTTTTTCAAGGTCCGATCGGTCGCAAAATAAAAATCTCAGTACAAATCAAAAATTATTTATTTGTAGCAAGTACTTACATAATTACTCTATTTTTCTACATAGTCGCCACTCAGATTTAGACATTTGTCGTAGCGTGGTACCAACTTCCCAATACTCTCGTTGTAGAACGTAGCCGCCTGTGTGTTCAGCCATGTTTGTATGCTGGTTTGTAGCTCAATGTCTGTGCCAAAATATTGTCCTCCTAACCAGCGTATCATGTGAGTAAACAGGTAAAAATCAGATGGAGCCAAGTCCGGGCTGTATGGTGGATGACCAAACACTTCCCATTGAAAAGACTATAGGAGTGTCTTTGTTGACACTGACTTCCTTTCCTGACCGCCTGCATCATGAACATCTGTACGTCCTGCTTTAAAGTTTCTGCACCTTTGTCGCACTTTGCTGTCACTCATTGAAGTTTCACCGTATACAGTACTTATTCGTCGATGAATTTCGGCTGCATTACACCCCTCGGCCTAAAGGAATCGAATTACCGCACGAACTTCACACGTGGCGGGAGATGCTATTGTTGTAGACATGTTTACGTGCTACCCTACGTGAACACAACTAAACGGAAGTGGCGCGACGCGATTGACAGCCATACTAGTGACGCTGCGCAACACATCTGCGCACTGGTTCATCCGATTTTTAGGGGAGTTTTTATTTCACGACCGATCGGACCTTGAAAAATAAGCCCTCGTACAAGGGAAAATTTTGAGTTTACACAGCATTGTACATATTATCAATTATTATATTGTGTGTTCTACAACTGCTTTATTTGAATCCATTTAAAGGTTAAAATAAGATCTATTCAGTGAGCTAGTCGGGGTAAAATCCTAAAATAAATAATATTATAGCAATAAAAATGACACGCCCAATCGTGGGGCAAATCATAGCAAACTATATATATATATATATATATATATATATATATATATATATATATATATATTAATGTGTTTGAATAATGACCTTGCTAGTATAATTAATATTCTTCAATGATGGGTTTAAGGTCAGCTGGTAGGAATTAAAAGAAAACTCTTTTTAAATGCCTAAATTTTCGGATCTATATTTTATCCTTGATCACAGGCTTTTCTAAAATAATGTTAACTAGGCTAAAGTTTACATAAAATAAATATAACTTACAAATTGAGAAAATAAAATTGGCTTCTAAATGAATGGATTTTGTACATAAAAGTTTTGGATTTTATTGCTTTTTGAAGTTGTAAAATTGTATAATTTGTAAAAGTATTAAAATGTCAAAAAAAATTTTGTTTCTAAATTGATGGATTGTATGATTTTGTATGTGTGCATGCAAATTTCTGTTTGTAGGAGGGTTTGCTTGTGTTGTGTGTATGCGTGTGTGTGAGTGCATTTGTATGCGTTCGTGTGTGTATGTGTGTGCATGTGTGTATATGTGAGAGCGTGCATGAGTGTGTGTGTATGTGTGTGTGAGTGTGTGTGTTAGAGAGAGAGAGAGAGAGAGAGAGAGAGAGAGAGAGAGAGAGAAAGAAGAGAGAGAATGAATCAACATATACATTTTAGTGTTACTTGAGTTATGTGTTTATGTACTAACAATTCTTGCATTAACTATTTATCAACTATTGCTCTAAAATTAAGGAGATAGGTATAAATCGAACTTAAGCCATTAATATCAGTTCTTTTATTTATTGCATTTTGATTTTGAAAGATATGACATTTCTAAGAACAATCTTTTCTGTTTATCTTTTTCAAATTCTAAAATTTGAGGATTTTCAAAATCCATTTTGTGATTAGAAGTAATTAAATGTGGTAATAAAGCACAGGAATTTGGTTTGACTTTAATGTCGCTTTTATGTTGTGTTATACGTTGGCTTAGGCATTGTGAGGTTTGGCCAATGTATAAATTATTGCAATCTAAACATTTAATTTTGTATACAATGTTTCTTTGTTGGAGTTTTGGAGTTTTATCTTTTAATTTTGAGAAAAGTGTATTTATTGTTAGTATATTTCTTTTAGCAAATTTAAAATTATTATTTTTAAAGACTTGAATTAATTTTTGAGTTAAGTGTTCGATGTGTGGTAGTGTTTTGTGTATATGGTTACTTTCGGCATTGATATTGTTATTATTATTATTAGTGTTATGGTTTGTATTTATATTTATTTGGGAATTATATAATAATTTCGTTATTAATGAAGGTGGATAATTGTTAGTTATTAATATATGTTTTAGCTTTTGGATATTTTTATTATAAAAAGTAGGATGTGATATCTTTTTAATTCTATTCTTCAATGCAAGAATAAAATTTATTTTTGTTTTAAAAGGGTGGTAGGAAAAATAATTTAAATACCTATTTGAGTGTGTAGGTCTAAAATAATTTTATTTTGAGCGTTTCTAATTAATAATGTATCTAAAAATGGTATCGACCTATTAGATTCAGTTTCTATGGTAAATTTGATATGGCTGTTATAATTATTGAAAATTTCTAAAGTTTCATTGATTTTGTTATTTGGAATAGCTGTCACTAAATCGTCTACAAATTTTTTTATAAACGGTAGGTAAAACGGTAGTTGTAGAATAACTGTGTCTAATAATTCGTCCATCACTATCTGTGCTAAGATGGGACTTAGATTTGATCCCATGGGGCATCCAAAAATCTGAGTGTAAAATTTATTATTAAAAGAAAAATAACAACTATCAAATAAAAATTCAATTATTTCTAAAAATATTATCTTAGAAAATTTACAATTTGGTTCAATTTTGTTCCATATCTTGCTAATGTTGCTTATAACTAGTTCTTTAGATATGTTTGTATATAGGGATTGAACGTCCAAACTTATAAGTATGTAGTCTTTTGGTAATTGAAAATTATTAATTTGTTCAGCAAATTCAAAAGAGTCTTTTACATTATAATTTTTAGTAGAAACGGATTTTGTTAATATTTCAGAAATGAATTTTGATAGTTGTTCCGTGGCAGAATTATTTGTAGCAACAATAGGACGGTATGGATTATTAATTTTATGAATTTTGGGAGTCCGTAAAGTTTTGGAATTATACTACTGTAGTTGTTAAAGGATTTTGCTTCTAAATCATTTATCATTTTGTGTTGTTTTAATTTTTATTAATTCTAAGGTTTTCTTTTGAAATTTAGCTGTAGGATTAGTTTTAATTTCATTGTAAATTTTATTATCTTTTAGTAAATCTGTCATTGCTTTTATATAATTTGTTTTAGATATAGCAACTGTTACATTACCTTTGTCAGCTCTTGTTATTAATAAATCTTCATGTTCTTTTAAGAAGATTTTGCACTGTTTATAGTCATGCCAAAATTTTGATTTCTTATTTGCGTTTTGATGAATATAGTTGGTTATAATATTAGTGACATATGCTCTTTTAAATCTCTATTTTCTTCTTTAATGTCAAAGTATACTTTCTACATCTGCAAGTAATTTTGAAATTATGGTGTTACTAATTAAAGGTTGTATGCTAAATTTTGGACCTAATGCGAGAATTGTTTGAACATTATGTGGTATGTGTATGTTGCTAATATTTTTAAACCAATTATTAGTTTGACAGAAATTAGTTTTATTAATATTTGAGAGCTTGTCAAATTTTTTGAGGTTGACAAGTTTAATTTTATAAAATTTCTGATTGTATACAACTTCTTGTCTATGATTATATTCATTAAACATATAATTGGGAATAATATCAGCAACTGTGTGTTTTATGTTGTGTAATTCTTTATGTAAACGTTTAATAGTTTGGTGAGTGTGTTCAATTTCTAAATTTAAAACTTTTTTTAATAACCTGTTCATAAAGATTCTTGTTTTAGGATTATTTTCATTGTTGTCATACTTGAACAAATTATACAGATTTTTTGAAACATTAGAAATATGATTAGGTGTTATATCCATTTTTCTGCACTGAAGTAAAAATATCTTGCGATTGTTAAAGGATGCCAATTTGGTGTTTATTGTAGCCCAGCGTTTGAGAAGGTAAGTGTATTCAACTCCATATTTATTTGCGATGGTTTGATAGAATCCCATTATTTGTTGATATTAATGTGTTTGAATAATGACCTTGCTAGTATAATTAATATTCTTCAATGATGGGTTTAAGGTCAGCTGGTAGGAATTAAAAGAAAACTCTTTTTAAATGCCTAAATTTTCGGATCTATATTTTATCCTTGATCACAGGCTTTTCTAAAATAATGTTAACTAGGCTAAAGTTTACATAAAATAAATATAACTTACAAATTGAGAAAATAAAATTGGCTTCTAAATGAATGGATTTTGTACATAAAAGTTTTGGATTTTATTGCTTTTTGAAGTTGTAAAATTGTATAATTTGTAAAAGTATTAAAATGTCAAAAAAAATTTTGTTTCTAAATTGATGGATTGTATGATTTTGTATGTGTGCATGCAAATTTCTGTTTGTAGGAGGGTTTGCTTGTGTTGTGTGTATGCGTGTGTGTGAGTGCATTTGTATGCGTTCGTGTGTGTATGTGTGTGCATGTGTGTATGTGTGAGAGCGTGCATGAGTGTGTGTGTATGTGTGTGTGAGTGTGTGTGAGAGAGAGAGAGAGAGAGAGAGAGAGAGAGAGAGAGAGAGAGAGAAAGCAGATGTAGAAAGTATACTTCTTGACATTAAAGAAGAAAATAGAGATTTAAAAAGAGCGTATGTCACTAATATTATAACCAACTATATTCATCAAAACGCAAATAAGAAATCAAAATTTTGGCATGACTATAAACAGTGCAAAATCTTCTTAAAAGAACATGAAGATTTATTAATAACAAGAGCTGACAAAGGTAATGTAACAGTTGCTATATCTAAAACAAATTATATAAAAGCAATGACAGATTTACTAAAAGATAATAAAATTTACAATGAAATTAAAACTAATCCTACAGCTAAATTTCAAAAGAAAACCTTAGAATTAATAAAAAAATTAAAACAACACAAAATGATAAATGATTTAGAAGCAAAATCCTTTAACAACTACAGTAGTATAATTCCAAAACTTTACGGACTCCCAAAATTCATAAAATTAATAATCCATACCGTCCTATTGTTGCTACAAATAATTCTGCCACGGAACAACTATCAAAATTCATTTCTGAAATATTAACAAAATCCGTTTCTACTAAAATTATAATGTAAAGACTCTTTTGAATTTGCTGAACAAATTAATAATTTTCAATTACCAAAAGACTACATACTTATAAGTTTGGACGTTCAATCCCTATATACAAACATATCTAAAGAACTAGTTATAAGCAACATTAGCAAGATATGGAACAAAATTGAACCAAATTGTAAATTTTCTAAGATAATATTTTTAGAAATAATTGAATTTTATTTGATAGTTGTTATTTTTCTTTAATAATAAATTTTACACTCAGATTTTGGATGCCCCATGGGATCAAATCTAAGTCCCATCTTAGCACAGATAGTGATGGACGAATTATTAGACACAGTTATTCTACAACTACCATTTTACCTACCGTTTATAAAAAATTTGTAGACGATTTAGTGACAGCTATTCCAAATAACAAAATCAATGAAACTTTAGAAATTTTCAATAATTATAACAGCCATATCAAATTTACCATAGAAACTGAATCTAATAGATCGATACCATTTTAGATACATTATTAATTAGAAACGCTTAAAATAAAATTATTTTAGATTGGTACCAAAACCTACACACTCAAATAGGTATTTAAATTATTTTTCCTACCACCCTTTTAAAACAAAAATAAATTTTATTCTTGCATTGAAGAATAGAATTAAAAAGATATCACATCCTACTTTTTATAATAAAAATATCCAAAAGCTAAAACATATATTAATAACTAACAATTATCCACCTTCATTAATAATGAAATTATTATATAATTCCCAAATAAATATAAATACAAACCATAACACTAATAATAATAATAACAATATCAATGCCGAAAGTAACCATATACACAAAACACTACCACACATCGAACACTTAACTCAAAAATTAATTCAAGTCTTTAAAAATAATAATTTTAAATTTGCTAAAAGAAATATACTAACAATAAATACACTTTTCTCAAAATTAAAAGATAAAACTCCAAAACTCCAACAAAGAAACATTGTATACAAAATTAAATGTTTAGATTGCAATAATTTATACATTGGCCAAACCTCACAATGCCTAAGCCAACGTATAACACAACATAAAAGCGACATTAAAGTCAAACCAAATTCCTGTGCTTTATTACCACATTTAATTACTTCTAATCACAAAATGGATTTTGAAAATCCTCAAATTTTAGAATTTGAAAAAGATAAACAGAAAAGATTGTTCTTAGAAATGTCATATCTTTCAAAATCAAAATGCAATAAATAAAAGAACTGATATTAATGGCTTAAGTTCGATTTATACCTATCTCCTTAATTTTAGAGCAATAGTTGATAAATAGTTAATGCAAGAATTGTTAGTACATAAACACATAACTCAAGTAACACTAAAATGTATATGTTTATTCATTCTCTCTCTTCTTTCTCTCTCTCTCTCTCTCTCTCTCTCTCTAACACACACACTCACACACACATACACACACACTCATGCACGCTCTCACATATACACACATGCACACACACACACACACGAACGCATACAAATGCACTCACACACACGCATACACACAACACAAGCAAACCCTCCTACAAACAGAAATTTGCATGCACACATACAAAATCATACAATCCATCAATTTAGAAACAAAATTTTTTTTGACATTTTAATACTTTTACAAATTATACAATTTTACAACTTCAAAAAGCAATAAAATCCAAAACTTTTATGTACAAAATCCATTCATTTAGAAGCCAATTTTATTTTCTCAATTTGTAAGTTATATTTATTTTATGTAAACTTTAGCCTAGGTAACATTATTTTAGAAAAGCCTGTGATCAAGGATAAAATATAGATCCGAAAATTTAGGCATTTAAAAAGAGTTTTCTTTTAATTCCTACCAGCTGACCTTAAACCCATCATTGAAGAATATTATATATATATATATATATATATATATATATATATATATATATATATATTAGACACCTACTATTATTATATGATATGAGGATTGAGGCCTTTGTATTGGGCACCATTCTTGCCATATATGCATCTGTAGGTTGCGCCAAGTATCCACAGCGTTTCAAAATTCTTAGTTTGAGAGAAAATGTCAACTTTGCAATATTGTTTTTGCAGTGATGAACTATTAATGTTTCTTTGTTTCCTATTAATATTAAGTATATTTATTTTATTTGAAGTGCTTATCTATCATTTCATTAAATAAACGTTTGCATCGTATCATTTCGGTTTCGGTTAAAAAAAAAGGTTGAGTGAATGACAATGGTCCCAGTGAAAACATCGTTTGTGGACACTTGGCAAAATTTGTAGGTTTTTGTTTCGTTTTTCCTACCGGTTGAGCTCCGACTGGTATTATAGAGCAGTGTTGCATGAGTTCTTCAACCTAGGGCGTCTATCAACATCCAACAACTACATACTACAGAAATCTAAGCAGAGAAGGATGCGGTAAATAACTAGTCGATTAGCACATGTTGGTTGGTTATAGACTGTCGCGTTATCATAATGAATCATCCATATTCACAGTCCATTAAAAATCTATTAGTTAAACGCGTCTGCATTTACTTTCAAATCTATGTTTAATCACTTCTTTATCTGAACAATTTGGAAAGGGCACAGGATAAATTTATAAGATGCTTAGTTTAATACATAAAGTGGTAATGTCTTTTGAGTGAGTATTTAATACTACAAATTTGTACACAGTAACATGTATGGAGATTGTAGATGGAATATCATGGCTTGATAGAGGTATTTATAAAATTGGAAATTCAGTTTTTGAAGCTACCGTTTTAAACTAATTTTCGTATTGGATCAACATTTGTAGCTAAATTTCATATCTTTAATTATGGAAAGCAGTTATCACTGTTAACCAGAAGGCTTAGCAATGTAATAAATTTGATATTAATTTATATCATGTTGAAATCTTAAAATTAAACTATTAACTAGCATTTGATGTACTGGGTATATTTCATTGAATTTGTGGAGTAAATATTGCAAAAATAATTCTGTTTGTATGATAGGTAGTTTTCTTATTAATTACTTATAACAGTTAAATGTATTAGATAATTAGATAACAAAGAAATTAAAATATCAATTTTAAAATCTTATTTTGTTGCAATTTACTAAGTAGATACATACATTAAAAGACCATTTTAATCGGAAAAATCTTAAAATATAAACAGCAGAAAACGTTATCAAAATTTCAAATTTTTAATGGTTTCGTTAAAGCTGCTTAAAAATAAGAAATTGTTCATAATACTAAAATTTAAATTAACATATTGTTTCAGACCTTCAAGCAATTCACGAACAGACCAAGTTTACCCACCACTTGAAACATCACAGGAAAATGGCAATAATGGGAAGTTATTACGAGTTAACACACCAGCAAACTTGGCACATTCAAAATCATTATATACACCTACTGGACAAGAATCAAAGCAGGGTACGGATCGAATGGTATCACCAAAGCGTAAAGTTGAACACCTTGCTCAGCTTTATGTTGCCAATAACGTTAAAACATCAACATTTCGAGAACATGTCGATAAAAACAATTTAAGTAGTAATAAGAATAGTAACTATGAATACAACAAATATTATTGTGCACATGGATCTAGCAGTATGGTACCGGAACGTGATACAGGACCTAAAGTTACATCTGGAGCAGTTAGCACTGTTGGTAGTTTGAAATTACCTGGATCACAAGTGAATGGAAGTGATGAGCATAGAATGGTAGCATCAAGACCACATCATCATGTTAGTGTACAGGAATTACGAATGCAGGTTATTTATTATATGCTGTTAAATTATATATTTGAATTTTTATATTACAGCAACGTGTGCAACACTGTAATAGTTCTTCAGATGAAAACAGATCATCTGGACATGCTAGTATGTCAGATACGGGAAACAGTTCACCTAGGGGTATTGGATCATCTTCAAGTGATCGATTAACTGCTGGAGTAGGACAAAAGTCTGTACGTAGTAGAACTACTTCTCAACATCCTCGATTGCGACATCGAGCAACTCCTGCTAAGGTAGGTTTTTGTTATATGAATATGATATCATATATATATATATATATATATATATATATATATATATATAGTGAATAAGATGAAATAATACCTTAGACTTTTATGCAAAGCCCAAATGATCATTTAAAATCGAGCTAGTAATTGAAAGATGGAAAATATAAGGTCTTGGACAAGACTTGAACTCGTATCTTGGTCTTGCCAGGACCATGCGTTTACCAATTATGCCACCTTATATTTTCTATCTTTCAATTACTAGCTCGATTTGAAATGATCATTTGGGCTTTGCATAAAAGTCTAAGTTATTATTTCATCTTATTCACTATAATACTACAGAATTTATCAACTTACCTTGTGTAATTAACTACCTAATATATATATATATATATATATATATAAATATACATATAAAAAACTTTGTATATACATATATATTGCCGTGTAACTCCTATAAGACCTCGCCAGCGTAAAAAAAAACATTCGAGCCCCAACGTTGGGCCGTCATAAATTGCCGTGGAACTTCGCTCTGGCTCAGTTTATTCGAAAATTATTTAATTTACAAAAATCGAAAATTTCACAAAATAGAAAATTTTCAAAAAAAAATTTCTTACCCGGATTCCTGCTTCATCACATTACTTTCTTCAACAGCTCTCTGGCTATCTCAGTTGGGCCTCCTCTTGGATACCTAGATTTACTATCATACTCTTTACCGTTCATGCACACTCTCAATAAAACCACAAAATAATACAACAATCATACAATATTTATTTACCACTATTTACAAATAATAATTCGAGATTATGTACATTTCGGTGCTCAAGTTACACCTCAATAAATGATATCTTTGTAAATTCCTTGTTTTTAAATTGAAATATCAAACACATTTAATGTAATAGGAGTAAATGGGCCCTAAATAATACCTTATTTATATTTTTCTAATTATTACACTCAGGAGTATGGTGAGCTCATGATAACCCAGTTTTTTTTAATGTATGCTTTCTACTTTGCATACTCTTACTACAAACACAAAAAAACCCATGTACTCTTAACAATAAATTTTTAAATTCATGAGGAACGTTAATAAGCTTTATGTAACACCTTTAGATTTATATTCAAATACCATAATAAAAGTTAGTTAGGCGTATTCTTTTCAATACGCAAAATAACAAAGAAAAATACCATCAAAGTTCACTCTCACACATCACAAATAATTTCCACAGTCTAAAAAAACAGCAAATTCTAATGCGTTACCTGGAAACTTGAAGATTCCAACTCTGTTGACGATGTATTGTTTCTGAACCCTCGGCTTAGTGGAAATGCGCTGCTTTCCGCCTCCAGCTATTTATAGAAGAACACCATCTACGTTGCGCTGCCTGCTACTCATTCAAGAACCAACTCAATATCCAAATCCAAGTATATTACACTTCTTTGTTATTGCATAATTTAATTTACGTTACGAGCTTGTTACAGTATACGTTGTACATTAGTTAAATATAAATAAACTCGACACTATTCGCGTTCAAAGTATCAGGCCACAACAATCTAACACCGTACTATTTAATTTATAAATTTGAATACTTACAAGCTAGTTAGTCGATTTTTGGTACGTCGTAAGCGATGCAAATTAAAGAAGTCAAAGAGAAACTTAATAACTCCCCTTTCATATTTATAGGATTCAAAATGTAACCTCTCCAGACCCACTTAACGCAAAATATTTAATTGAACTAACTCTTTCTTCAAATTTTGTATAAACGTTTTCAAACTCCCCGAATTTTAATTCGTCGCTACGCTATTTTCCGAAAAATTCGCATTCATCTGTCTTGTGCTCGTCTGTTCTACAACTAACTATTTCGACCAATGAAATATTTCAGTGACGTCTTAAAATCCCGCCTGTATTAGCTCTATTCCTCTCTTATGCATATTGGATGTTTCCTTCTAACCTTGCTTGAGTGGTAGAAAATCGATATTACTGTCCGCGTGATATTTACTTTACGTGGAGTTGTATACGTGCTTCGCGACTGTCGGTTGACCAATATTCCTTGAAACTTGCTTGTTATGCTCCAAAAAACATAGAAGTCGACCTTTCAAAACATGCAGGTGTTCAATTAACGATCGTTTTAAAATAACATTTCTCTGAGTTTGCGTTTTAAGGTATTTCATATATTCGACGTCTGCTTGTTTGTTAGTAAGGCGTTTCGCCTTGGAATTATCGATTTTTCATGCTTTGAGGCGTTTTCTGACTTTATTAACCCTTTGAATTAAACTGAATTAAATTAAATAATAACTTCTATTGGCTTATACAACTTATTTTCTTTACGAACCTACGAATTTTTAATCCCTAATTATCAAATTATGGTAATACTTGTTACTTTAAATTAAATGAATGAAATAAATTTTGCACGTAAATTGTGGTTGTTTCCTCTATACAGGGTGTTTGAAATTGCATTGTTTATACCCAAATTTAACCCTTTAAATCCACTACAATATATATATATATATATATATATATATATATATATATATATATATATATGTATATATATATATATATATATATATATATATATATAAACATTATTTTAATTTCTTGACCATCTGTATTAAATATAACATTGTAATTTCTTGGACGTTGGTCAATGTATACCTATAGTTATTTCTAAAAGTAGATAGAATAACTATAACAATTTGTAATTGCGTTTATTATTTTATTTTTAAGACGCGTTTCGGTCATCAGGACCATTATCAATTATGTTCTACAAAACATTACCTATAGAATATGAAAAATAATTTTAATAATTACATACCTAAAACTGAATTGTAGATTGTGTATCTAAGCTAAAGTAAAACATTTGTCACGGATATAAAATTCTCTAAAATTGTCACTTCATAAAATAAAATGATGTTTTACATTTAAAATACAAGAACAAAGAACACTTAAAGTATACGAATGTAATAACATTAATTATTTAGTATAAACTGGTAAATAATAAAAATTGTAGTGTTTGGTGATAAGTAAACTTGTTTAATAGTGGTGGTATATATATGAAATATGTGCAATAGGATATTTATAACAAAGTGCAATTAGGCTATTAAATTTTGGTAGAAATGTGTGAAATTGTCTTGATCGTTTTTTGAATTTATTGCTTGTGAATTTCTCTGGATTTGTATAGTTTCTAAACCCATGCCTTAGAACATTTACACAAATTTGATTTTAATAATGTAGAAATTTTAGGTACTGAAATGAAAGATAGTAAAAGAGGATTTTTAGAAACTATACAAATCCAGAGAAATTCACAAGCAATAAATTCAAAAAACGATCAAGACAATTTCACACATTTCTACCAAAATTTAATAGCCTAATTGCACTTTGTTATAAATATCCTATTGCACATATTTCATATATATACCACCACTATTAAACAAGTTTACTTATCACCAAACACTACAATTTTTATTATTTACCAGTTTATACTAAATAATTAATGTTATTACATTCGTATACTTTAAGTGTTCTTTGTTCTTGTATTTTTAAATGTAAAACATCATTTTATTTTTATGAAGTGACAATTTTTAGAGAATTTTATATCCGTGACAAATGTTTTACTTTAGCTTAGATACACAATCTACAATTCAGTTTTAGGTATGTAATTATTAAAATTATTTTTCATATTCTATAGGTAATGTTTTGTAGAACATAATTGATAATGGTCCTGATGACCGAAACGCGTCTTAAAAATAAAAATAATAAACGCAATTACAAATTGTTATAGTTATTCTACCTACTTTTAGAAATAACTATAGGTATACATTGACCAACGTCCAAGAAATTACAATGTTATATATATATATATATATATATATATATATATATATATATTTCTGTGTATTTATAGGATAAAATAGAGTAGATAAGTCAGCTAATTATTTATGGTGAGGTACCGCATGAATATACAATTCACTTAAAATTTTAAAATGTTTTCCATAATTATAGTGTAACAATTTGTATTTTTAAAATAGATTTCCGAGTTAATTTTGCTTCATTTTAGAATAATTGTAAATACCAATTACAAATAGTAGATGTAAGAAATGTAGATCCTTAACATGCAGTTTAAACACATGCATCTTATTTAGATTAGAGTGTAGGTATAGGAGTCCGAAAAGCTTTTAATTTTCTGTAGTGTAAAAATTAATAATTTAAGACCGTTATCAAAAAGGGTAAACGATTAACGGATATTCTAAGTGTGAATGCGTGCATCTTTATTATATTTTAGTAGGAAGCTTTAACATTTGTATAAATTTCAAAATTATAGCAGGAGTAAAACGAATATTGTTGAAAACAAGTTCTTAGTAGTAGTATATTTCAAAATTTCTCAGTAGGCAGACAGAGGATGTGCTCAAATAACATTTATTTTTTGCGAAGGTAGTGACGGGTGCAACAGGCAGGGATCGATATAAGATAAAGACAGATTATTTTTAGCATGCATTCGAGTGGGATAAAGGATATTATATGTTAAGGGTTTGTTTGACTCTGTAAGAAACTGTGGGACAAGGATAGATTAAAGTTTATAGGTTTGAGTGAAAGGCAGCATGGGTGTATAGATATTGTTAAAAATGTGCTGAATAAGGAATAGATATCGAGGTTATAGACAAGATTGCATAGGAGGAATGGAGATGGATTATTGGATTTCATATATAGAAGGGGGATAGACGATAGTTGAGAGAGGAAAAATAATAGTTAGGGTAATCGTAATTGTAAACAGGGAGTAGAAAGGGAAAGAAGATACTGAATACAGGTTAGACAAGGATATAGCGAACGGGTAGTAGAAATAGAAAATATAGAAAAGGTACAAAGAAAGAAATAGAAAATTTTCGTATGTGAGTTAGACTAAGACAACCTGAATATGCGTATTTTAAAGGCGTGCTTTAGAGTGTAGAACTTGTGTCAGTTGAAGCGAGGGTTTCGGCGAATTGAATATCTGTTGTATATTTTCGTAGTAAATCGTTTATTTGTTTTGAAAATTTCTGAGATTTGAAGACGGTTGGTGCACAGCTGCGAATTTTGAGTGGAAATAATAAACGCAATCAGAGGAGTTTTCAGAATTACCGACAGTTGAAAGTTGTTTGTGAGCGTGTGGTTTGTAGAATCGTGTTGACGGTTTAGAAATTTATCAAGAAGGTCTATTTCTTTGTAGTGGTGTGTTTTAAGAATTACAACTAGACAGAGGGCAGGATATCTATATAAATACTGAGAGGCAGTAGAAGACTCTCTTTTACTTCTTATCCAAGTGTCGAGTAATATTAGTAAATCAATTACGTGACTAGTGATTTTAATAAATTAATTCAAGTTAATTAAAACATGCACAAGTTGGTGTATTGTTGCATAAACAGTTCAACAATTTTATACAATACTTTTGAGTATACGAAACTTGCTTCAGAACTGTAAGTAGAGATTGCTTGCTATTTTGGTTGTTGGTGCAAGATAAGCACTTTTATGGAGTAGTGGGTATTAAATGGATCGATGTGATAGTGTACTGAAACTAGTTGGATCCGTAGATAAAATCTAAGGTTTGAAAGTACCGTAAATCGGTAGACGAGAGAATTGGATAGCAGATTGCCGTCAAGGAGGATATGAGTCAACTTGGAGGTTGGTTCCTGAACGTGCAGTCATAATCGAGAGCAACGTCATTGATAGTTTAGTTGCAGATCCATGTGAGGTGGTGCTTACCAGGTAACAATTTGTGTGGAACTTTATTCTTTTGTGTGCATTTGGTGCGTTATGATATTTTGGTGCCGTATTAGCATAATTTTAGAAATATTAAGTAGAAAAGAGTTTACTTTTGAACTGTTATAAAGTGCTTTTGACCATCTTTTTATGTAAAGATTTATATTTATAAAATAATTTTTTAGCATCTGTTTATGTACAAAGTAAAGGGGTCTATTGGCGATTTCAGTGCAAAAATTAGCACATGTGGACAAAAAAGGTTTTTACTATGAACTCATATTAGACCTGGGGTTAAAGTAAGGGTATGGTTAAGCCCAGTTACTTTACTGAGTTTATTGATGAGTAAAGTTGTAGTGCAAATATTGGATTGAAAATAAATTTTTGTAAAACGAGGATATATATAATTTAATCTATGTGTGAAATAATTATTAGATAAAGATTTTATTTGTTGTATAAAATTTTCTGTTGGAATAAATAATGGTGAATGTTTGGTAGAAAATAGGTTAATCTTTTTAGTTATAAGTAGCAGAGCAGCCGTGGCGAACTTCACTGATAAATGGCGACCAGGAAGATAGGTCACCTTCAGCCCAAGTTTCGGGGCTCTTTCCAGGTAGACTTCAGAGCATTTACGACGCCCAAAGTATAGGGCACAAATTTACCAACTTGTTTTCAGGGGAATCTCGCAGAATTTATGACGCCCAAAGTGTGGGGTGTGAATTTACCAACTGGTTTTAAGGGGAATTCTGCAGAATTTATGGCAACCCGAACTTGAGGGGCTCGAATTCAAATAACATAAATTAAAGGACCACCAGCAACGTTAACGGTAAGATAAAACCTAAACCAACACGTCGATACTTAAAAATAACTAGACTCCAAATAAAACCCAGACAAATCATCTTCCTGCGGAGCACACCTGCTGCTATAAGAAAATTCAATAAAAGTAATGCAATCAACTTAAATATACTCGCACAATAACTTCAAAAACATAATTAGCATGGACACAGCAATGATTGTACAATGAACAGTTAATCGAAAATAGAAATAGGAAAATTTTCAATACAATCACACAATAAGGAATAGTATTTGAAACAACAAAGGCAATAACTACTCACAAACACGTTCAGAAAAAACAAAAATGTAATAACATCTTTAAGATATAGAAACAATTGATAATGGAAATTGTAAGGAATGATTGAAATTGAAATGCATCAAATATAAATTTCTTGTATTCGCAACTGTGGACACTGACTTTTTACTACAGAGGCATATGTTGCAATCCTGTGGAAATCAAAATAGTAAAGCAGTAAACAGACATTAGCTAGTACAAGTCCTAAAGATTTGGCGGGTTATTCACGTGAAAAATATGTCAAACACGATAAACATCTGTATTGATTAGGTTGTAGAATAATTAGAAGATAGAAGAAGTAAATGTAAAGGAAATTAGAATTATTTGCATCTAATATCCGTTTTGAATTGTTTTGTTCTTTGTTATTCGGTTTAAATGTCCTGAAATGCATGAGAAACTAATAAACGTGGAATTTACCCGTAAAAGCTTAAATTAAGGATGAAAAAGAAAACCTTTCCATACTGGGTTTAAAAATCCCCTAAAATTAAATAGTAAATTAAAATGTGAAGCCTTATAAAAAAAAGGTGCACCATAGTAAAGCTAAACTTAAGCAGCATAAACTTACTGCACTATAGAATAAGAAACGACTCAAACAACAGATAAGGGAAATGCAGTGGTTGCAACAAACACAACTAAATTAAAAAGTAAATTTTAAAAAATATTAATTAGTGCTTCTTAAATAAGAACCTAACAAGTAGTGGCTGATGCTTCCTGCTAGAGTTGAGGCAAACATTTATAACTATATCTATCTAAAAAACTAAGTTCTTTAAATGTTTACCGTAATCCATTTTCTAAAAATAACGTTCATAAGTGAAATTATTGCAAAAAGTAATAAGATTTCGCTTTGATAAATGACACGATGTTCATTTTTTCACAATAACCATAAATCTGGTTAGGGCCAGTAAAAATGTTAATTTAAATTTGCAAACTGTTTCTTTAACACATTTTTTATCAACTTGCAACTAACTTTTGACTTTACAAAATGGAGTAATTAATACCTTTTTATTGTGTAACATAAAAGTAGGTACAATTTAAATTAACACATACAGTTTATAAGAGCTAAAGGAACATAACAAAAACCAAGGGATCCAGAACATTAATAATTTATCTTAATATGACGAAGTCACTAATAGAGAAGGTTTTATGCTTACTCCAAAAACAGTAAGTTGTATGAGTCAGCAAGTATGCAGTATAAAATAGTTATTTTATGATCTGAACTTGGAACACACTTTTTTGTATAAACCATGTTTAGCGTCTTTCTTCGACACCGATAATCTTCAAATGTGCATGAGTTAATATTACGGGCATTGAATTGTTCAAATAAATGCATAAAATATATTGTGGACAGTTTTGTTAAACAGAGTTCACAGTTTGAAAATAATTTGTTTAGCAACTTCGTCATTGATTTCTTGAATATATTAAGTTATAATATAGAATCCAGGTTTACGTAACTTCGTCTGTAAACTTGTGACATTTTAGAATGTTGCCTAACAGGATATAAAATTTTGAGGGAAACTTAATTTTATTGTTTGTTAAAATTTTACCCAAAAGTAACATTAAAAAGAGATGTATTAAATTAATAATAACCACAATAAAATATCTTACAATTATTAATCTGTCGGAATTTAAATAATATATTTTTAACAGTATAACACCACAACAATACAAATTAATATCAACAATAGTGCTTTTAATAACTGTCTGCACAGACATTTGAATTTTATTTTATATGCTTACTACTTGTAAAACAAAATTTAAACAGCATTAATTTGTAAGTAACACAATCTTTTTTAAAGAATTAAATTAATGTTGATTTCTTGTAAATTTTTTATGACTTGTAAAGGGGCCTCTGCTTGTAATAATGCTGCACTTTTGTAATTGGCTTGCTATGATTGATTGTTCACCAATAATACAGCAGATGGTACACCTCAACGGCAAACTATATGCAGTTCTGAACAGTTTGTTATAGATATTATTGATACGACATATAATATATCCTCACTATATAGTTTCAGGAATTATTACGCCTTTCTTTGTGTTTATTGTGTGATTCCATAATATAGAAGAAACAACTAGTTAATTATTAAAAAATACTTCCAAAAATTTTTTGATGGAGATATGGAGTACTAATTTTGTCATTTGACAAGTATGTTTTAATTACATTCACAAATGGCAAGGTTTAACTTAATAACAATGATTAAATTAATAAATTTAATGAATAGGTACTAGTGCTTAGAAAACGGACTTAAAACACTGAGTATATTAGTATTGTTATGAACAGAAAAATGAGGTGTGCGAAAATTGGTTTAAGTGTCCAACAGTATAAGTGTTAATAAAAAAGTATTATTTTACATTTTCTGTAATAATATTTCCTACTTTTAATTTTTTAAAATTGAATTTTAGCTTCAGGTACCATGGAGTGGTGGAGGAGGTTTGGAGGACATCAAGCTTGCATTACAACAATTAACTATTAGATCCCAAACATCTACCAGTACCTATTCAAGTGTTAGTGCTGGCTCCGAAAGTTCGGAACCTGCAATGCGTCGTTTAATACGTCATTCATCTATAGAAACAATAAACACCAATGTAACAAATGCAGATGAATTTGTTTGGGTGGATTCACATAATAGGTTTGCACGTTTTGCATGATATCCATTTTACATAAAATTTGCATGTTTGAATTCTAGGCTGGTTGAACTGCAACACTTACCATGGACTAACCACTGCATATTAAGGGTATTGCAAAATGGTCGCTGTAGAGATAGCATGCCTCACGTTAATGTTGAAACTATCCCTAGACTGTCCTATCTATTACAAAGGGCGTTGGTACGCTTAAGCAGAGAAACTCAACGATTATCTTCAAATCTTGGAATATGCACCAAACATGATATTATGATCTCTTTTCGTATTATTCTGTGTCCTCCGTTGGCTGATTCTTGTATTAAAGCATGCCAAAGAGCAGCTGCTATGTTGGTCATGTCAGGTGATTGTACTCTTAGACAAAGTAAATCATCCAGGGCAGGACTACAGCTGCATGTAGGAAGATTTCACCGGTGGATGACTGATGTTAAACTTGCCCGATTTGTACATGAGTAAAGCAAAGTCTTTTATTATAATGTATTTCTATGTTACAGTTTGTAGATACGCTGCTGTTTATCTGTGTGCTGGTTTAGAAAATCTTCTAGAAGAGATTTTACTACAATGTTTACCAAGTGACGCTGATGTAAATCTGACAGCTACAATTTTAGAACATGCAATTGCTAATAATGGTGATCTATGGGGATTACTTCAACCATATGCTCATCTTAATGCAGGCCGCATTGCTTCTGGTAATTACATTAAAGTTAAATATATAGGATATTCACATATACTTTACTCAACAACTCTTTCTAATATTCATTCAAAATTAAAGTATTTTGTTTATGGTTTTACAACCTGAGCACTAAAATCTGGTTTTCTAAGAAATTTAAGTAAGTTGTTTGATTGAAATTTCAGTCAAAAATTAATGGTCTAACAATATGGTTTTCATTTATTTTTTGGGGAAATTTGTATACAAGTTTCCATGAATAAATGAGGATTAGTTTCACTTCAATTATAGTAATTATGTCTGTTCACTTTGACATTTGACATGAATGTACATTTGTGACTGAAACATATAGGGAAGACGAGAAAAACGGAATAGCTAACAAAACACTGGAACAGCTTATTCAATTTTAAAGTTTTATTGTTGTTTTTGAGTTAAGAATCTTTTATTGAGCCACGTACAACATTTTTACAAGATTTAGACAATTTCCAATTGGTTGTTTTTACTTATAATATTTTTAAAAAACTTGTAATTATGCCACTTTGTCCCGCACGGTGGAGTAAAGTGAATTTAATGGAGTAAAGCGAAATAAGTGCGACTTTAATTTATAGTGTTTGATTAAGTTTCAAAATAAACAATACAAGTACAAGGAGATATTACTAGCTATATAATGAGAAGTTTCTGATTAGAAATTAAATCAATTTAAGAAAATTTTATTTTTCCGTATCTCAGCTTGATGAAGTTCTTTAAAACACCTTCAATTTCTTCTTCACCAATTGCACTTCTGTCATCTATTTCTGGGAGAGCAAAAATATCCAGATGTTGTCTATAGTTTCGCGTGAATTTTACATAATATATTTCTATTTCATTTTCAGTTTCTATTCTGCTAACTTGTGCAACCAATTTTTTTATGACACCTGTTTTTTCGTGAGTCATTGACACTGACATAAAATCATCAACGACTATTTTGCTTTGGGATATAGGATATAGGGTTTATTCTCTTGACTGACATTGTCTAAATTGGATGAATCTATGAAGTTTGAATCATCAGAGAAGTCCTGACAAAGTTCTTTGTCAGATAACTCAGAATGAGATGAGCAAATATAATTTTTAGTTTTCTTAGATTTTGAAGTGCATGTTTCATGTATGTTGCACTTTATTATATCTCAATTAGATGGCATCTGCCTTGCTTTGTCTTCCTTTAGTTTATGTAGATGTGATACAGTTATGACAGTGTCTTGCCATGACACCTTATACCTCGTTTTTGTTGCTTAGGGATGAACTTAGGAAGCGATAAACAATCTGCTGACATTACACTTATTTTTTTAGGTGGAGTTATTTCATCAGGTAAACTGTTTAAATTTTGCTCATCAATCAAGGAAAGTTGTGATTGAGAGTATATTCCAGGATTATCTGTGGCTGTCTTTTCTTTTAGTTAATGATGCCGGTACAAATTTATTAACTGCAAACTTATGTGAATCAAATGGACAAATTCCTGTTGTTTTGATACCATTTGCAGCATTCGATAAAGTTGTTGCTCTTGAAAACGCTTTGCCAAATATTGCAGGAATGTCAGAAAGTTCAATTATTTTATTCGGTTTATTTGATTAATAAGGTTTTAACTCTTGATTATAATAACCGCTGAGGGGGGAATATAAAAAGCTACATTAAGTGGTTGAAGTTTGTGAGATGTATGGATAGGTATCACCAAAATATAAATATTATTTTCACGTGCTTTTTCTATATATGGTAAATTTCTTACACGAGTAGCATGTCTATCTAATAATAATAACACTGGATCTACAGAAGTTGGACGGGTGTGCTTTAAAAAATGAGAGAACCAAACATTTACAAAAATATCCGACTACATCTGCCTTGATTTATTAAAAGCTACTATACTTTCTGCAGAAAGACCAATTTCATAAATTGAGTTTTTCCTAATACGCGGTACCACAAGTAGTGGAGGAAAATAGTGACCAGAGGCATTAAAACAAATTTTGGCTGTAATTAATGTTCTACGTTCACCAAAACTGTAAATTCCAACTTACTTCTTACCTTTTAATGACAACAGCTTGCTTGGCTTGTTGGAAATTGTTGAAATACCGGTTTTATCACAGCTATAGATCCTACTTGCTCGAAAAGAATGCTCGTCCAGTAACGGACCCAACAAGCTGAAAAATGCATTTACGGAGACAGCATTAAAATTTGAAGCTCCGGCAGCCGACGTGTTCTTTGGAGTTTGCAGCGATAATTGTTTATGCCTTTTCATAAAACTACTATACCTATCTTTTCCAGCCAAACTTAATTCTTTATTAAAGTTATGCGAAATTTGGTTTTGCTTTGTATAGTCAAAGCTAATTTTCATAATTCTAGAACTGACAATCCAAAAAAATCTTCCTCTAAATCTACAATGTTTTACTATAGCCAACTCCAGCTCTTCTGTAAAAACAGTATGAAATCGTCCAAGTTTTTTGTTACTGCTTTATCTTTAGATTCCTTACTCTTTGTATGTCTGTGTAAGCTGGTTATTGGTATGTTAAATTCTTTTGCAGCTTTATTTTGCAAAAGTTTATTAGATCTTAGAGCTGCTACTGCAAACTTCATTAAATCCTCTGACCAACTTTGTCGGTTAGTATTACCCTTGAAGTTTCTCATGCTTTTTCTGAAAATGTATAATTTGCAAATTAATAAGAATGCCTACACTAAAACTTCACACAAAACATCTTAAAATATACTAATCTCTTAAGGGAGCAAAGTGAAATATTTTACTTTGCCCCAAAGTTCACTATTTCACTTTGCCTCAAAGTAATAACAAAGATAAAATAGGCAGAATTACTCATACATCCATAACCTACAAAAGTACTATTAACGGCAGCTGGTAATACAAATAAGAATATTATGACATCAGTAGATGTTTAATCAAATCTCCAAAAAATGTACATACTTACATTGGATTTTTACAATAGAATAGTTAAAGCTATAAATTTTGTTTTATTACCACTCATGCCATCTGAACCAGTCTAGGACTTTGTCAACAACTAAAATAACCTAAAAGTGGACAGCTGTCACTTACTCAAACAGATGGTGGAACTGATACTTCAAAATTATGTCATTTCACTTTGCCCCACTGTTTCACTTTGTCCTGCCTTTCCCTACTGTATGTTAGATTTGAGTCGTTACTTAGTTTGTTTAACTCGTGAAGTCATCTTATTCTGTAAAAGTAAAAGTAATAATTTTCACAATTTGTTACATGGTGGGTTCTTTTTTTATGAATAATTAAATTTGCCTTGAATGCCATCCTGTATCCTTTCTGACAAGCTTATTTTCTGAATATGCATCTCTAAAAATTGCATTCTAAAAACATGAACTGTGTGTTAGTGCAACCGTAAAAGGTGAGCAGTGCAGGGGAGTTCGTTGTTGAAATTTGTTATGTAGACCGAAAATGGGCTTGTGCTATGTGCCAATACATAAACATTTTTTTGTGTATTAAATAAATCGTTGACTAGTGGCATGTAAATAAAATGAATTTGCGTGTGTTACTACAATTTTGACATAAACATGCAAATTATAAATCTACACTCCATTAAACACTGTCTGCCGAATCAATGCCTACTGCTCATATATTAGGTTACTATAAGGAATGTTAATTTTTTATGCAATAATTTAGCAACAACTTTGTTACAGGTGAAATAAGCATTCAGTGAATTAAATTTTGATTTGCAATGAAAGGACGAGAACCCCGTAAGAATATAAGGGTGTGGGCTAATTGTGATGATGTGTGAAGTGGGTTCCTGTGGATAAATGAGAAATACAAAAATAATAAACAACATAACTAAAATACAAAAATTTACATTACATTAACACTTACTCTGAAAGGTTTTTCTATTTTTGCAAAAATCGAGAGGCGCCAAACTGTCTGTCACCGCAATTTCCTATGATATTATGTCTGTATGGAAGATGGGTTTCCTGCAATAAAACTTCCTTCCTTCGGTCACAATAAAATAAAATTATAAACTAAAATACTAATTTCTTACAAATAAGGTACAATCACTGGGATAGCTGGATATCCTTTACAATTAGCGGACTTTATCTATTTCCTAAATAAATTGAAATAAAAATCAAACTAAATTAACCTCTATTAACATAAAATAATTTCAGTACACATACAAATATACTTTCATAAAAGCAAATGTTTAACCTGAACTCTGGCCAGGTATTATTAAAATAATTCCTAAAAAAGAAACATTAAATCTAAGCATTAACAAAACTATTCACCACTCCGAATTTTTCCTACTTTCATATTTAATTATAAAACATTCATAAATCCCACTTATTGAAATGTCGTACATAATAAACAAAAAGACAGTTAAATGCTAACTATTTGTCTATCTTTACAATGTCCATTCTAAATTACTAAGTTCTATACTTTTACTACTCTACATTTCACTAATAACTATCTCCGTCACTAATTAGTTCAATCCAATAATTATTTTCATATTTAAATTAATTCCCTATTACACAAATAGCAACCAATAAGCATTTTAGTTCAAAATGCATAATTAAAATTCTTAACTGTGTAACTACCTACTTACTGCATAATTCGAGGGTATTGAAGAACACCAATGTTTGCTTGCAATCATTTCTTCAGTTTTCCAACACAGAAAACCCCCTTGCACTACGCAAGTTACAAAGTTCCAATTTAATAGAGGGATGACTTATCTGGTCCTACCTATTTTTCAAACGGTTCTCATGACATTATATTCGCATGAGCATTCATGAAACTATCCTACCACTTGCAAAAACATTCCATTTCTACAGGTCAATAGCGTCCTATTCACTTCGGGAAAACAATCCCACTTATTTTTAAGCTTTTGTACTTTCAACCTTACTTTTTAAGTCACATTATTTTATTTCCTCATACAAAAACTAACATTATATCAACCCTCAATCTTGCAGTCATGTCTGTGTTCGTATATTCATGCGTCTCTCCACAGTTGATATTGATGTTAATGTGTCATCAGTTAACAATTAATTCATCAAATCTCAGTCGGATATAATTATTGTCTTTTAATTATCATTCTACTAAGTCGGTGTTTTTGATGCTACCATGTGATTTAAATAGGTTTATATATTTATTTCTTTGTCTAAAGCCATATAAAATAAATAGATTATAATGTATTAAATGAAAAGATGCAGTCATTTCTGCCACCTCATACTTATGAATTTTAATTGCACAGCATCTGGTTTGTTACATTGGATTAAAGAATATCTGTAGTTTCCTTTTGTATTTACTACTTTGTAAAATTAACTTTAATATATTCAACTAACATTTCTAAAAGTTCATATTTGGGGTGTTTATTAATGAATTCCCTATTATTTACTTAATAATTCTGAAAGCTTTTTTAAAAACATGAAATACCTCCACTATAAAATTTGATGGTTGTAATTGATTTGTTTACATTCTTGTCGTTTAAAATAATTTACAATTTTTAGTTGAGTGCCAATATGTATTTAACAGATAAAACAGTTTTCAGTTTATGGATTTAATTGCACGTCTTGTTTTTAAACACAATATACAATACATGAAATTACAATTATATAGGGTGCCTCAATAACAAGTTTGTCCATTCAAGATTAAATCTTCTTGCTTTCATATCTAATTTATTATTAGCATAACACGACACACTACAGCCTTAACAGTATTAACATTTGGTTGCTTCTTTACGGAAGATTAACATTTGTTTTAATGCAATTTCAATTTTTTGTCAATGTTCTAACATTCAAAATCCCTGCGTCCTTTGTTTGCACTTAAGAAAGTGTCGCTTTCAATCACTTATTCATATTTAGAAATTTTTAATGTTGAATTTTTGAGTTTTTACCTGTATTGAGAATAAACAAGTTCAGCAATTGTATACCAATTAAGATTTCATCACATCAGTCGTATGCGTGACAAAGATAGTTGATCTTTCGCACACAATTACATTTTTGTTGATTTCGTTTGTTGTAAGAGTAATTATCTGTGAAGTTCGTTATGAACATGCATTAATTATTTGAATTTTGTTTAATTAGGTCGGATTGTGTTTCTTGGTTAGTACAAACTTTCAAATCTTCGCTTTATTTGTTGATTAGTAATGGTAGTCACTTTTGAAAATAAACGTAATTCGTTGTTTCTGATTGTAAATCGTAATAATCTATTTTGTTTTACTTCAAAGTGGTTTTTATTAGTGTCAATTTAAAATAGATGTTACAATGGAAATACTCATTTGTGAAGCAAAGACTGTTTCGAGTAGGTTGAATAGCATTTTCGATAACTTGCAAACAGTTGAAAAATTGGAAATTAATTATTGTAATATTGATGTCTGGCTGGAATCTGCAATAGAAATGAAAACGCATTTCAAAACTTTTTGTTGGACTGCTTTGTTTGAAAAGTTGGAGATTATTATTTCTTGAAAGTTGATCATCATCATTAGGTCTTCAGTCCTAGAACTGGTTAGACGCGTACCATCATTGTTCCCTATTCTGAACTAACCTACAGATTTCCCTGAAATATGCACAGTTTGCATCTATAACTGTCTGATCTAGGTCTACATCTACCTCTTTTTTCCTATCTCTGCTTGTAATATATCACATACTATTCCCCAAAAATGCCTTAGAACGTATTCCGCCCTACTATTTCTCTTTTTCCCCAGATATCCTTGTTCCCATACTATTTCTGTAGCTTATTTGTTATTATCTTTGTCTGTCCATGCTATCGTCCTCATACATCTGGAGCATTTCAAAAGACTGCTACCGTTTTGTGTCTGCATTTCAGCCAACATTTTTAACATGTTTCTATTTATACAATTGAGAGGATGGTTATTAAAGAAGTGTGCGATTGCATTATTGAAAGGCTTAAGTAGTCGTTTTTTTATATTTATTTTGAGGGGAAAATTCATTATGATTTAGGTTACCTCTTTGGTAGATTTTAACATGGTTCTGAGGCGACTCTATGGCGGGTTTACACTTGTCAGATACCACTGTTGTTCTATGAAGATTGTATATGGATCTGAGGCGACCCTATGGCGGGTTTACACTTGTCAGATACCAATGTTGTTCTATGAAGATTGTATATGGATCTGAGGCGACCCTATGGCGGGTTTACACTTGTCAGATACCAATGTTGTTCTATGAAGATTGTATATGGATCTGAGGCGACCCTATGGCGGGTTTACACTTGTCAGATACCAATGTTGTTCTATGAAGATTGTATATGGATCTGAGGCGACCCTATGGCGGGTTTACACTTGTCAGATACCAATGTTGTTCTATGAAGATTGTATATGGATCTGAGGCGACCCTATGGCGGGTTTACACTTGTCAGATACCAATGTTGTTCTATGAAGATTGTATATGGATCTGAGGCGACCCTATGGCGGGTTTACACTTGTCAGATACCAATACTGTTCAACGGAGATTGTATATGGTTTTGAGGTAACCTTATTGTGGATTTATACTTGTCAGATACCAATGCTGTTTTACAAGGATTGTTAATATGCTTATTGTTATGTAATTAGTTATTGTATGTATAAATAGAAATCATGTATGTAGGCTGTATTTCATGTTAATATTGCAAGGAAAACCCAGGAAAAACTTGCAATGCTACCTAGATATTGTGGGCATTTGATTTTCATTTGTTATTTCTTTTAGTAATGGAATCCATTGTTTACTGAAAGTCACGGATTCGTTTGCAACGCAGTTATTTTTATGTAGGGTTATATAGGCAGCTTCTTTGATTTTGCGTTTTTGGTGGTTTTCTTCTTTTTCTTCTTTTCAGGGAGTATGTGTATTCAGCTCGTTCCCTTTCTATTGTTTTCTAATTTTATACCCTATTTTACCGAGATTCAGTGAAGGAGGTTAAGCAACCTGTGGCTACCAAGATCCCCAACACTTAGACATTTGCCGAAATAATGGTTTTCTAGTAAATCCTTTCACACACTTAACATTATTCGAGAATATTGCCCAACCAATTCTTGTAGTTACTTATAATAATCATCATGTTTACGCACCGTTATCTTTTCGTCATTAGTTTATCCATCTTGGGATTGGTTGGATGCGTACCCCCATTGATTTCTATTCTGGGCTAGCCTACACATCTCCCTGAAACCTCTACAGCCTACATCTTTTACTATCTGTGTGCAGTAGTCTAATCTAGGTCTGCCTCTTCTTCTCTTTTTTCCTATCTCTGCTTCTAAAATATTCCGCACTATTCCCTCATGCCGTAGTATGTGGCCTATCATCCTATCTCTCCTATTTTTACCGTTTTCCACATATTTCTTTCTTCCCTACCATTTTAGTACCTCTTCGTTCTTAACTTTGTCTGTCCATGATATCTTCATCATACGCCTGTAACACCACATTTCAAAGGCTTCTACCTTTTCTTGTCCGCTTCTCCTACTGTCCAGGCTTCACAGCCGTACAGTGCTGTGCTCCACACATATGTTTTAAGCAATCTTTTCCTTGTTTCTATGTTTGTGGTCTTTGAGCACAATAGTTGCTTTTCTTGTTAAATGTAGCACGACCTTGTGCTAATCTTTGTTTTATATCTTTTGTGCTTTTCCCATCTTGCGTTATTTGGCTTCCTAGGTAGCAGAAATCCTTAACCTCTTGTAAGTTCGTGTTAAATACTTGTATTCTTGTTTTTGATTTATTTTCCCCACCTTTGCAAACTAGAACTTTAGTTTTAGTTTTGTTAATTTTCATACCGTATCTCTCTGTTAGAACCGTTTCCATTTCATTAAGAGCCACTTCTAACTCTTCCTTGCTAGATGCTAATACCGCTATATCATCTGCAAATCTAAGCATATCAATTTTTTGTCCCTGCATAGTAATTCCAAATGTCTTTCTGCATTTGACAGTATTCATTGCCTCTTCTATGTACAAGTTAAAATCAATGGGGATAGGGCACATCCCTGTCTCACCCCTTTCCTAATGTTTACTTCTCTACGTTCCTGCTCTAATTCTATTACTGCTGTTTGCTCTTTGTATAAGCTATGTACTATTCGTCTATCCCTATAACTCATTCCAATCCTTTTGAGTATTTCAAACATTTTTTCCAATTTACATTGTCGAATGCTTTTTCCAGATCTACAAACCCTATATACATGCTTTCCTTTTCTATTGTTTTCTCCATTATCACTCTCAGAGCTAAAATAGCCTCCCGTGTTCCCCTGTTTCGCCTAAACCCAAATTGGTCTTCTCCTAGTATTTCTTCAGCTCGTTTTTCCATTCGTCTTTGCACAATTCTAGTTAATATTTTTGACACGTGTGCTGTCAAACTTATTGTTCGAAAATTTTCACATCTATCCGCGCCTTTCTTTTTGGTATAGTTACTATGGTGCTACGTTTGAAATCTTTGGGTATCTCGCCTGTCTCATACATATAGCTTACAAGTTGGAAGAGACGTTCTGTTACTGCTTGTCCAGCGACTTTTAGAGTTTCTGCTTGCACCTTATCTGTACCCGGCGCCTTACCATTTTCAGACTCTTTAATGCTAATTCAAACTTGTCTCGAAGTATAGGATATCCCAAGTCATCATTTTCAATGTCTGATTCCTGTTCTAATGCAGTTAGTTCCTCTCCTGCATATAAATTCCCTATATATTCTTGCCATCTACTCACTTTCTCTACGTTTTCTATAATGACGTTTCCTTGTGCGTCCCTTATATTTTTGCTATACGGTTTTATATCCTAAAATTCATTCTAATTAATTTATATGCTTCGTCTGTCTTTCCTATTTCCATCTTAGTTTGTACTTCTTTGCACTTTTCATCAATCCATTGTTCTTTAGCTTTCCTGCATTTTCGAATAATTTCCCATTTTATGGCTTTTTATCTCTGTTTTCCTGTTTCGTCTGATTTATTTTTGTATTTTCGTCTTTCTTCTATTAAATTCACGATATCCTTTGTTATCCATGGTTTCTTATTTTCTTTTTGTGTATACCCCAAAATATCTCTGGCCGCCATGTCTAGGCTGGATTTAATGTTATTCCATTCTGTTTCTACTTCTTTAGTTTCAGATATTTTCGCGATATCATTCAGCAATTCATTTGACTTTTTTTCGAATCTTACTTGAATATCTTTGTCTTTTAGTTTCTCTAAGTCCAAGTGCCTTTTTCCGTTCCTCTTTTTCAGATTTTTAAATTTAAGTGTGGCCTTCATAATTACGATGTTGTGGTCAGTATCTATATCTGCTTCTGGGTAGCTTCTACAGTCTTTTACTTGATTCCTAAACCGTTGTCTAACAAGAATGTAATCTATTTGATATCGTCCTATATCTCCTGGCATCTTCCACGTATATCGTCTTCTAGCAAGATGTTGAAATAATGTGTTTGTGATGATTAAATTGTTCTTGTCGCAAAATTCTACCAGCCTATTTCCCCTGTCGTTTCTCGTGCCTAAACCAAATAAACCTACTACCGCTCCTTCCCTACCCTCACCTACCACAGCATTAAAATTCCCCGTAATTATTAAATTTTCATGTCCTTTTACGTATCTTAATATGTCTTCGATATCTTTGTAGATGGTTTCTACCTCTTCGTCACTGTAGCTAGAGGTGGGCATGTATACTTGTATTATTACTGTGTTTACCGGTTTAGATTCTAATCTAACCATGAGTACTCTTTCGTTCTTTTGTAAGTAATTTTCCACACAGTGTCCTATCTTTTCCGCATAACTATCCCCACACCCAAATTTCCGTCCTCTGCTCCTGTATGAATTACCCTGAAGTCTCCACTCCAAAATCCCCGCCTCTGGCCACCGAACTTCGCTGATCCCTACTATGTCTAGTGATAACCTATTCATTTCGATTTTTAGGTTCTCTAGCTTACCTACTTGCTTCATACTTCTAACGTTCCACGCTCCGACTCGCAGAATGTTCCAGACTCTTATGTTTAACTTTCCGATCGCATCCTCCAAAGTAGTCCCCTCCCGGAGATCCGAATGGGGGACTATTTTAACTCCGGAATCTTTTACCCCAGAGAATGCCATCATTTTATTATAATTTAGGTACGCTGTGTACTTGGGAGATAATGTGGTGGTTTCCCGTTGCCTTCCACATCGCGGTAGTGTGTCTTAGACTGCCATACCGACCCCTATGGTCTCTGCCAATTTAAGTACCGAAAGAGCCGCTGCCCTCTTTCGGGGACCTGTCTTAGTCTGGTTCCTCACTAACGACCCTACTACTTTGGTTGGACCTGTAGTTTGGCTCTTTAGCTCATTAGAACACGCAAGCCATTTCACCTGTTCTAGTAATTTAGAACTTCGGCAAGGTGCAGGTCCATTCGAAATGGTGAAAGTTGATATTCACAGTAAAATTTAAAACGGAATTTCCTAAAAACAGTAAACTAATCGTTAATATGGCATCAACATTTGCAACTTGTGGAAGCCTCTCGGTCTCTATTTAAAAATTGTTCGCTTTTTGAGAAAAATTTCCGACTGGGAAGCATTTCACGTCGTGTTTAAAAAATTGATGAACGGCAACAATAATTTACTATCGATTCAAAAGTTTATATATTTGGTGGATAATGTTGATTCAAATGCATATGCCTTTATTAAACATATTCCAATCAAGAATGATTTGCAACAAAAAGCATATGACATTTTGGTAAAACGTTTTCAGTCTAAAAGATTGTTAGCTATCATGTACTGGAATGCTCTTGTAAAATATGTTGCATTATTGGTTGCTGTTATTCCGCTCCTGTCTATTTGAGGATTATTATTATGTTACGATTGTACTTCAGTTCTTTTTTACGATGGTGAGGTACAAGTTAGGCAAATCATTCTATCCGCCTATGCTACTTATTGATATTTTAGTCTATTTAGTCTGCTATCTTGACTTTATCTAAAAGACGGCTTTGAATTAAATTGAAGTTACTTGAGAAACTGAGTTGTTTTGCTAGTGCAATGTTCTGTCAAAAAATATAAAAACATACATTCTGTTTGTCGTTTTAATATTCCAAGCAAATCTCCTGTTATATATTGCTTCTTTCACTTGGTTGGTTCTTGAGAGAATCTTAGATGCTAGTTGTGTATGACTAGTCCAACGACTGTTGTGGCTGCTTTTTCATGTCTTTTGCGAGTACTGTTAGTTTTAGTGGTAAAATCTGTTGAGGCTATAATTATTGGACATAAATAATGGAATCAGACAGTTCGATATATTTATTTGAAATACGATACAATACAGGTACTACTTAAAGATAGAACAGTCACGTGAGTAATTTTCTTTGTTATTTATGGTTACGATACACTGTGGTGACAACCTGGTAGTAATACTGCAGGTAGTTTAAGTTTTGTGACTTTGTGGAACAAACACCACATATGATGACAGTATTAGATATATAATTCTGGTGACCATGGATATAACAGTATTCATGTTACTATTTTTTGACAACTATTGTATTAGTCGTTGTTCTGACTTGTATATGCCATAGATTGTAGTTAGTGTTAAAACCCATTACCATATTCATTAGGAGAGTTAAGTTAAGCGTACACGAGCTCGATTGAATTAGTTATTAGTCTCGTCTTGTGCTATAGATGTGTCTAATAGATTTACTATAAAGCTGACACTCTTATTATCCTCAATTATTGTACTTTCTTGATTTATACGTGAAAGTGTCAAAATAAAATAGTTAAAAATCTTTTTTTTCTGTGTGGTTCATATACTATGGCATACCTTAGAAAAACGTAACCACAAATGTTGGGTATTTATTCCTAGAGTTCTAGAAATCATTTCAACTAATAAAATTAAGAAACATATGTATTAACGTATAAAATTTAATAAATAGAAAGCACTTTCAGTGTGAGCCATCCAAGCTTATACAAAGTCAACAAGTTATCACAGTTACTGTCATTAGTTAGGTGATACTTTCTGCTACTAATCTCATGATTGCTAATGTTTAAACAGTTGAAATGATTATCACAATTTGCTGTGTACACGTATTAACATGTAAAATTTAATTTAAAATTTCAATAAATAGCAAAGCGCTTTTGGCGTGAGCCATCCTCAGTGCATTTTTTGTCAAGTTTAACTAAAAAAACCCAATAATTCAGACAACTATAAACTGTATCACATTGTATAATTTAACAAATTGTGTAACAATTTAGATGTGGCTAGTTGGTTTGAGAGATGAAGTCAAATTTTTGATTTCGTCTCTCAAACCAACTAACCACATCTAATCTCATAAATCCCTGACTTTTGCAACTTGTTCACTATGTCTTTTGGGTTACCTGACAGATTTCTAATTTAATTAGTATTATTATAAGCAATTTTGAAATTGAATTAATGAAATATTTTATTAAGACCCTTAGTGGTGCTGTTAAAAGAAAGATTGGCATCATTTGACTACTTCATTAGTGGTGCTAGATTGCAAAGTCTTTGATTTATGGATGTTATTTCTATTCTTACATTTTCTTAGAATATTATTACAATAATGGCAGAGAAATCGTTGTAAATCGCTATACGTTTAATAAGTGCAAGCACCTTATTAAACCTGTTGCTATTTAAAGGAAAATTAATTAATCTGTTCACTAAAAAATTGAAAGCCACCAGTTTATGTTGTAAACTGTGGTTAGAGGAAGACAAAATAAAACGATTTACATTAGTTTCTTTCCTATAAATATCAAATTTTAGTTTATTTGGCTGTTTTTTTATATATTAGGAAATACTGCCGAGAATAAAATATAAAATGCACATTTTTCGTTCTTATTAAATACTTGTCTTACAACTAAAGACACTTCATATTTTAAAGCGCTATTATTAATACCTGGAATGAGAGCCACTCGTATGACTAAGCACAAAACTATTTGTGTTCAAATTAGCTTTCTGTAGTGCTGTTACATCTTTGAAGGTAAATTTTTTATGGATGCAAAGCACAATGACACATTTTGTTACGTACAACTTTGATCCCTAGAAAATCTAACCAGTAATCCACAGAAAAACTCGGTGAAGTACCCCACTAAAAATTCTGTGTCGATAAAGTTCTGAAAACCTTGACTGTACAAACGGTTAACTCACTGACATGAAGGTCTTCTTTGTCATACAGCTTCCCTATTGGTGATTCTAGTAGGAGTTTATTGATTTTTATCATTTGCTTAAGTTATAATTTTTGGAAATTGCATACATACACACATCTATATATCATTTTATTTTAAGATAATTTTGTTTATTGGTAAGCAAAAAAGTTAAACTTTAGTAGTAACGATAAAATTATTATTGAACTTTAAGATCTTTTTTGATATTAGTAATAACTGATTTATATAATGGATTATAAGATTACTGTCGAAACACTCATTAAGGAGGAATTAAAATATGAATTACAAATTTGCAATTCAAGTACTGATAATTTGAACATATTATCACAGTTAAGAAAGGCTCTCCGAGCAATATTAAATAAGGATAATGAAGACGATTTTGAATACCCAATTGAATATAAAGACGATGTTTTAGCAATTAAAGATTTATCAGAGAATGTACAAGACATTTTAGAAGATCTGAATAAATATAATAACTTCAATGTCAAAAATTGAAACTAAATTTGCACACACTTTTAATAGGTTACATAATTTGTTGCCTGTTGACACTAAAGATGAAAAACTAAAAGATGACTTACAAGATCGTATTTAAGTTAATCGAGTCTTATAAACAAATTCAATAACAAATTCTAGCTATCAAAATTAACATTTCACAAAAAGAAAATTTGTTAGTAACTCTAACTAGAAAATAATGTTTAAAGAACAACTTAAAGTAGAACCTTCTACTAGTACTATAATAAATGTAAATCAATAGAAATACAAATCTTATATACAGTTCATAGGTCAACATAAAACCTACAAATTCAGTTTCCAAAACAACGTTCAGACATCGAATGAATCTGGCTACTAAGGTGGACAGTCCAAATGGCAATAATAACAATTGTAAATTTACTGGTTAAATAACTCCAATCTGTTAGTACAAAAAGATATTTTTAATAATTCTCAATTTATTAATTCAGTAATTTATAAATTCACCACAGGGGCTAAATGGAATTTGAAATTTTCAGGAAACACATCAGTAAATGCTTTCCTAGAAGGGATAGAAGAACTTAAAATTGCCAGAAATATGAGTGATACGCTACTTATGAATAAATCATGTGAATTATTTGATAAATAAGCATTAGTTTGGTACAGAGCAAATAAAAGCTTATTTATTACTTAGGACAAACTGAAAGCTAATCTTAGAGGGGAATTCTTACCAGTGAATTATAACGAAATATTAATGACAGAAATTAATATTAAAATGCAAGGAGAAAATAAAACCATGGGTATTTATGTGGTAGTATGATGAGCATGTTTAATAAACTTTCAGAACCATTATTACTTTAAAAACAATTGAAAATTTTAAGAAAAACTATTTCGCTCTTTTATCAATTGCAACTTAGCCTAATAGAATTAAATTAAATTCAAGAATTAATTAAACTAGGCAAACGCTTAGAGGAATATAAAGGTTCCATAGAAAATTATATACTACCAAGTAAGGGAAGAACCTATTTAGAGACAGATTTGGCAGATCAACCATCTCATAGTTGAAACAGCACTACACCGAAATTTTTTTTTTTACGTACTATACAATCAGGACTTAGACATACAAAAAGACTTGTTGGAACTGTCAAAGAACATTTGCAATTGCAATGTAAGAGAAGCATAATAAATTATTGTTATCGGGGGTAAAAATAATGTTACTTCTAACCAATGTACCAGATGTAATTCTAGTAATCATTTAAACTAGAAACAGGGACGTCACAAGATTGTGAAACATACCGAACATTTTATAATTCAACCAAGAAATTTAAAAACTTAATTTAAGAAAAAGAACAAAAATTAAAAAAAAATATTATCATGATAAACCTATCTTCGGATCACCTTGGGATTAAAAAAACTTTGAAAAAATAACCAGAAAAGAATTTACCAATTGGGAGAATGTCTTGTCATCCTGTTGTGTTAAAACATTGGCAGATGATCTCTTATTTGGTAGAGCCTCTCTAAATCCACAAAGGGTTATACTTATGTTTTATCTGTGTTAATACTTTTACTAAATTTCCATTGTTTTTCAACTTTGAAATGTAACAGCATTGGCTATTGCTCAGAAAATTGAAGAATCTGCGATTTTGTTGTTTGGGGCGCCACAATATATTATACTTGATATTTCCTTAGTCATATTTTCAAAAACACGATGTTAAAATATAATTAAAAAATTATTTTCGCTGCACATTATCATCCTCAAGGGTTTACAGCCGAAAGGATAAACCGAGTACTCAAAACTATTTTTTCTTATGTAACTGAGAAACATAGTTGTATGGTATTGAGAGCATTTTTTGGTGCGTATTGTTGTTTTTGTTTTCTTTTTCTTTATTTTTAGGATTTTTATTCATTTCATTCTCTATTATTCTTCTAGGATATTTGTTTTCTATTAGTGTACATTTGATTAAGTCTTTCTCTTTCTTTAAAATATCTTCGTTTGATGATATTAATTTTGCTCTATCATACATGGTTTTGATAATTCCTCGTTTGATACATTGTGGGTGGTTTGAATTGAAGTTTAAGTATCTGTTTGTGTGCGTTGGTTTTCTGCTCTCAATACCATACATAAAATGATTCTCCGAAAAAATACAAAGAATAGGAAACAAATTTAGAATTAAAACAGTATTTAGAACCAACAATACACTAAGAACACAATTAACAAAAACAAAACCCAAAAACGCAATACAAAGTTCAAAAAACTGCATCTACAAAATAGCGTGCGAATGTAACAAGTTTTATATAGGGGAAAGTTCCAGACCATTTGAAGTTCGATTAAAAGAACATAAATCATATATAAAATCATATATAAATCATATATAAATCATATATAAAAAATAGAAAATTTGAAAAATCCATGATTTGCCAACATGCATCGGACTCCAGTCATAAAATAAAATGGGAGGACGCAGAAATTATCAACAAAGAAGTAAACCACCAAAAACGCAAAATCAAAGAAACTGCTTATATAACTCTACATAAAAATAACTGCGTTGCAAACGAATCCGTGACTTTCAGTAAACAATGGGTTCCATTACTAAAAGAAATAACAAAAGAAATAACAAATGAAAATCAAATGCCCACAATATCTAGGTAGCATTGCAAGTTTTTGCTGGGTTTTTCTTGCGATATTAACATGAAATACATCCTACATACATGATTTCTATTTATACATACAATAACTAATTACATAACAATAAGCATATCAACAACCCCTGTAAAACAGCATTGGTATCTGACAAATGTAAACCCGCAATAGGGTTACCTGAAAACCATATACAATCTCCGTTGAACTGTATTAGTATTTGACAAGTGTAAACCCATCTTAGGGTCGCTTCAGAACCATATACAATCTTCATAGAACAACATTGGTATCTGACAAGCGTAAACCCGCCATAGGGTCGCCTCAGAACCATGTTAAAATCTACCAAAGAGGTAGCCTAAATCATAATGATTTTCCCCCTCAAAATAAATATAAAAAAACGACTGCTTAAGCCTTACGGTAACGCAATCGCACACTTCTTTAATAACCATCCTCTCAATTGTACAAATAGAAACATGTTAAAAATTGTTCCCAAATTATTGAATTTATATAAATTCAACAATAAAAATTAATCAGCTGATTTCACGGTAAGCATATTGGCTACCTAAAAAAAGTCGGTCTCAGGCCGCAACACAAATTGAAGGCAATCATTCTTTTAAACTTTAAAAATTTTTGCTTAGTGTACTCAAACCAAATATTTTGAACATCAATAAATCAGTCACCTTCAATTTATGTCATAAATGTCAAAGTTGAAGTTTTTATTATTTTGACAACGATCCTGGGTCATGGATCGAAACGTAAATAAAGATGATTTTAAAAACTATGAGTGGTTTAATTCCCAAAGAAGATTAAGAAGAATCACTGTAGGTGTTATCTGCTATTAAAGGTAGAGAGAAGGACGTTTCACAATCTCTTACCTTCTGTGGCACCTACGGAATTGAAATTTCTTTTTCTAGGAAGTCAGATAACTTGAATTTGTTGTACTTTAAAAGTATTTACACTATTGTGTTTGTAATTTCATTTATTTATCTACCAAATGAAACCTTAAATTAACTAACTAAAATAAAAAAAGATCAATCCAGAATGGAAATGATCCCTGGCCTCCACATGTGACATACATGAATTCAGAAGACTATATTGAAACATTAACTGTAATTAATCAAGCTAACAAAGTCACATACTATACACCTTTACTATGAACCCTTAAGAATGTATAGAAAAAAGTAGTAATCCACAGGAACATTAAGTGTATAATGGCTAAATGATGAAAAAAAATCCCTTTGAGATATTGGGTTAAGTTGGATTTTAATTCCATGGAGAGCTGAGATGGGTCGTAGGTAAAAACAATAAATGACACAACAAAATTGGATGCCACAACATCCAGTGAACGATAACCAAAGAGAAAAGTTCTTAGGGAGGATGTAGAAACTTGGAGGAAAGATATTTTGGATAGCTGTAATAAAAAAAAACATTACAAAAATAATTACTTACTTAAACGTGTGCTCGCCTCTACCATCAAATTGCTAACGAAATGGTACCTATAACAGATCTACTGCAAAAATAAAATGAATATAGCCTAGAAAATACGGTTAGTGTCTCTTGAACAAGAAAAATATGTATACATAACTTCCACCAAATTAAATATGGTTTGTGAGTCCAAACCTTAAAAATATTTGTAGTGTCACCTATTATTTTTGTTTACTAAACAAATTGTATAAATATTCCATATCTGAATATTTTATTTCTTTTCGCAATATGCCACAATAATTACTTCATGTATTGTGTAAATAAAAGTTTCTCTATTAACTCAACATACGTGACAGATAAGAATAAATATACTTTTAATTCCAAAGTACGAATTATAAACAAATTTCCCTTGTGATGAAATTAATAAAAGAATTGATGCAGTAAAACAAAGAAAATACATATTTTATAAACAACAAACTCTTGTAATAGACACTAATAAAATTAAAATTCCTTAAAATGGAAATAGAACTAAATATCAAAGATCTAATGTGAAGATTTATACTCTAGTATTTTAATGCATAATATTGCTATAGTAGAGAAGCAGATAAGAATTCGAGTATACGAAATGTATGGGCATTTAAATGAGCAGAATCGTACATGTTACAATATTGCCAAAAAGCCCTACCGTAATGAGAAGAAAATTGTCAATAACTTCTATTACAACTTAAAAGGCAGATGTTTCCTTGTCTATTCAGTAGAAAAAAATAAATGTATGTCAAATTATGTTCTTTTTCCTCTATTGCAATTGAATGCACTTGATTTTGATTTTTACTATAGCATCTTATGAACAACTTAATATAGTATGATTCATCATAAAAAGTAAATAACTTTGTCTAAATTTATTAGTGATGGTATAACAAGAAATGCTAACTGATTTTATAATAAAAAAATTGCTACAGGTATAAGTTTAAACATTTTTTAATTTTAACAGGTGCATTAGCTTTACCGCGCTGGGCTTCAATATCAAGTGTAAATTCAGGACGTGATTCTGGGAGAGGTTCGGGACCACCTGAACCTTCTCTAATGACAACCTGCGTTGGTTCATTAAGCGAACTGCAAGATTTAATCGCTCACATGCATCCTCAAATTCCACTTTGCCCACAGGCTGTAAGGACCTTATTTTATTTTATGCGTTGTTCACAGTTAGAACATGGCGAACAGACAGGAAGTGCAGTGCAGGTAAAATTGATAATTTTTAATTATCAATCAATAATTTTATTTTAAGGAATTATGTTATGAGAGAGCATACGTTGTCCTTCCACCATTAGTAGAATGGTTGCGTGTTGCAGCAGCACATGGAGAACATCGTTATGCTGCCATTTTAGATAGAGATGATATTATGCAAGCTGCAAGATTATTATTACCAGGAGTTGATTGTCCTGTTCGATCTCTTGGCGAAGAAGCCATAAGAATTAAAAAAATTAATGGTGGGGATGAAGATCATATTGAGGCTTCTAGACAAATACAGATTGAATTAGCATTCCGTCTTATGCTTACTGGTAGACAAGAGCTTATACAACAAGCTTTGGCACTTCTTCCAGCAACAACCTGTCTTGACACTTTTAATCTACAGGGCCAAACAGCGCTTATGCTTGCTGTTCTTGCTAATGATGATGTTACGGTTGTGGTAAGCAAAGTCAAATAAATATCGTTCAATGTAAATGGAATTGCTTTAAACATTATAAAATAAACTTTTTAGGCTTTATTAGATACAGGTGCATCAGTAGATGTAGAAACACCATCTGGCGGAAATGCTACATTTCCTGCAGTAAATGGAGAAACCCAACATTGGACAGCACTCACGTATGCAGCTGCAAAAGGCAACACACTTTGTGCTCGCTTGTTATTAGAAAGAGGTGCTAGTGTTGAAGGTGGTGCACAGTTGAGTGAGGATAAATGTACTCTAACTCCTCTACAGGTTAGGCTGGGATTTTTAATGCAATCTTATGTTTATGTAACTTTAGGTTGCGTGTGGATGTGGAAACACTGAAATGGTAACCCTGTTACTGGCACATGGTGCTAATCCATTTCTATCGACACAATTGAAGGACATTTTGTGTTATTCTGCTTCTGCACAAAGAGGATGCTATAGTGCCATTTCAGTAACAGCTGCTCATGGTCAAAGAGCTGTTCTTCAAAAATTACTTGCACAACCACATACAACTGTTACCAAAGAAGTTTTATCTCTTGAAGAAATACTTGCTGAGGGTATATGGGTTTACCAACTACAATTAATTACAAGTAATATCCACTTATAGGAACAGCTACAAAAGATAATCATACAGGAAGTTCTAATTCTGCACAATTTAGCAAAATGCAAATCAAAGCACTTCAGGAAGCAATGTATCACAGTGCTGAAAATAATCATCTTGATATAACCGTAGAAATAAGAAGCCTGGGAATTCCTTGGACTTTGCATTGCTGGATGCATTCGTTGAGTGCTGCACATGAAGCACGTTTAGACTGTGTAATAGATCAATTGTTGCAAGACTTCCTTCAAGTTTGTCCTGATGATTACAGCTCTCAATTTGTTCAAGAATGTTTGCCTTTATTGTTTAATATTTTTCGTTATAGTAAGGTAAGTGAAATAAAAATTGTAGCCAGTTTGGAGATAGCAACACATTTAGAACTAAATACTTTAATGTGTAATGGTAGGACTATCCCAAGGGTTTGTTATGGGTAAAATATGCTTGAAATTAACTAAATTTTGATTTGTTCTGAAGGAGCGGAATCCTGTAACAATATAATTGCAGTGATGCGGGAGTATATTCCTATGGAATAATTATAACAGAAAATAGAAATTTGAAATAAAAATAATAAAAGAATAAAAATAATAAAAGAATAAAAACAATAAATAAAATAAATAGCACCTACTCTGAAAGGAGTCTCTTTATCAAAATCGAAGGGCACCACATCATCGATTACAGCAATTCTTTTGATATTATTTTTACACTGAAGATGGTTATTCCACATAAATCTTCATTGCTTCAGTTTCCTAAATTTTGTCGCTTTATGTACTACCTTTCTCAAAAATACTTTTAAAAACATTTATTAATTTGTTATAGTTTAAGAAATTTTTAAAAATAAAATCTTCTCCACATAAAATTCTATCACCGGGGTAGTAGGATATCCTTTACCTATTTCATAAATAAATTCAATAAAAATTCAACCTAAACTTAAACTTTATTCGATTAAAATAATATCAGTAAATATGCAACTTTACTTGCCTAAAAAGCAATTTCGTAACTTCAAACCTGGCCAGGTATTGCTAAAAGAAAAATATTCTAAATGGATTTTTAAGCCATTAACAAAACTATTTAACACTCCACATTTTTCCTGTTTCTAATATTTAATTAAATAACATTTATAAATCCCATTTTGTGGAAATGTCTTTCTTAACAACACTGAAAACAGTTAAGTACCAACTTTTCATAATCTGTTCATTATTCTTTCCAAAATACTTTAATATTAACACCTATATATCATTAATATTTTAAACTAATAACATTATGCTTAAATTTAATCAATACTCGTTCCACCGGTAAATGTTTAATCAATAAAAAAGTAATCACCTTTATGTTCAATTAATACCTCATGTTATAATATACCAACCATGCATACGACCAAAATTCACATCTAAACTATAAAGAAGCACAAATAAGTCTATAATACATACAGTTTGATTCATCTATTATAAGACTCAGAATGTCCAGACGACACCAGCTTTCCAATTTATTAATAATTCCATTTTTTTCATCTTTCAAACGATTGCTCCATTGACCCAACACAACCCAAAATTTCAACTTAATGGTGGGGCGAATTATCTAAATCCAAACACCCCTCTAAACCTTCACAATGACAATAATTCCTCCCACAGGTGCATCGCACAAGAGTAAAGTTACATATTTTATCATATGGCACATTTCTGTCCTTACGGAACATCCATCTTTATTTTTCCTTGAAGCTGCATTCCATTCAACGTTTTACTATTACTTCGTCTTATTACATTTTACTTTTCAAAATTTAACTTCCTGCTGTATTGAGCACTGATCACACGAATTACCACTGTATTACGTTTTTATCTCACTACATCTTGAGATGTTTTTGTATTACCGATTTGTAAAAATAACTAATTATTAATTCTTTGTTGAGTCCAACAAATTTAGTTTTTCCCACTGTCAATCATATTAATTACGGTCAGCATTTGGTTAATACAATGTATCGCGCTTAATATATATGCTTAATACATAAGTTGTCACCACGCAACAGTATATCACAATGTATTTATCTATGGGAATCGTGTACAGTATTTTGTCATATTGAGATGTTTTCATTTACGGTTTTTTATGTTATTGTCCTAAATTCTTACCATGCAGCATATTTAAAAGAATAATGTTGTACTTTATTATCTGAATTATTTTTACAGAAACAAGATTTGAAATATAATCTTTAATTAAGAGTAAATATTTATGAAATCTATTGTGTCAGGCATACCCATATTTTAGTTTGTCGATTCACATTTAAAAGATTTTTCTTTCCTGTCTAATTTATTTCTAGCATAATGCAACATGTTACAGGTTCATACTTCTCATGTGCGAATTTTATTATACTACCCCTCACTTACACATAACTATTGTTTAACTTTAACATATTTTAAAGAGATTTTTGATATGGAAATAATCATTGTTCCATGAAAAAAGGAAACTAAAGAAGCATGTTGCAATATTTTGTTTGTGTAGAAAGTGTTTAGCGAATGGACGCTTGTTCAAGAAGAAAAGGTTTGCCATAAACAACATTGTAGATGAAAGTGCGCAAAAGAGGAACGTTAAAAGCCTTAAGAATAAAAGATATTATAATAAAAATGACAATTGAAAATAAATATTTAGTACAAAGCGTGATTCAGCAGATGGTGCAACATTGCACAAATTTAAATACAAGGAAAGGCAATTTTCAAATAAACAAGAGCTTACCTTTAATTAAAAGTTGTAATTTAAGGTAGGTTCTGCGTTCTTTGCTTCTTGGTAAACCTAATGCTGGCATGTATAAAATAAAAATAAAAAGGAAATGTTGAAATATACAGAACCAGCGGTTTCAAACGGTGCATACATTTTTAGAAAACGATTCAGCTATATGTATTTGACACATGAAACACACAGAATCACTTCTACAAAAAAAATTAATAACAATTTTTGTAGTAAACCTTTTATCTAATATTATTGTATATTGAGTGACTATAGTAATGTCTAACAAGTTTGGACAATATTATTTTAGAATATAATAAAGGCGTTTTCCACTTTTGTAAGGAGAATTACCAGGGTGTGATGGGATCACAACTTCTATGAGTGCAAACTCACTAGTCCAATTAAGCCAAATGGTGTTTTGTAGTAAACTATAACCACAAGTAACTTTCTTTTAGTTCAGTAAACATGTGCAATTACAACAACAGCATGTTGCTTACAAATTGGACACTAGTGACACTCAAATGTAACAAAAAAATGTATATCAGCTAGCTTTAGTGGCGAGGGGTGAATTGAATGAAAACAAAAGAATTATTTGACTGCTATACGATTTTTAACACATGTAGCCCACATAGAAAGAGGTTTTTGAACTCTCAGTCCAATAAAATGTCGAGTGGCAACCTCATCTATAATTTATCGCCTATCTCGACAGACGGTGGATGATCTCCGAGATGCTACTGAAACAATTCTTACTAAACTCCTGCAATTTCGGTTTTGGAACCTTGTTTACACTTTCTGTTTCCCGAAGTTACTAACTACAATACTACTAATAAAAGCTCCAATCTGGTCTCATAATCTGTATTAACATATAAACATCATTGCAAAAGAACAGAATGGTTAACGTAACTTATCCTTATTTGGTCAAATCTAAGTAAAAAACTGTAGTAAGTTTATTAAATATGAGTTCCTGAAATTACAATGGTAGTGCATTCCCTGATTTCAAATCGCTTTCATGCAAGCGAGCACATAAGTCAAAGTTTGGTTAATAAAATCAGTTATATATATATGTAAATATTGGAAAACACTGTTTAAAATATGCAAGAGATGGAAACACTTCAATAACGTACAGATGTTATCTTTACCAAGGTTTGACTAAACCTATGCAAGATAACAATGAGATGATAATGAAGTAATCCTTTTATTTCAATGAAATGTTACTGGATACATTTATAACCAAATCACTTTCACTTTGTACTTGTAACTTATTTGATTCGGCGTTTGCAAATCCGCATCTGATTGCTTTTCGCTAAGTACACTTGAATTTATAAAGTTACTGTACTTTGATTACTTATTACTTTATAGTCACTCAACGGTGGTGGTTGTAGATTATCACCGCTAAAATTGCACCTGAATGAATGTGTTGTAATGCTCCCTAATGTTTTTATTTGATGGTGAATATAAGTTAATATGCGGGGGGGATCTGCTGCAGTTTCATATTGCAATTGTGGTTAATGTCAAGGACTGTCTTAGCGCATAAGAAAATTATGTATTGAAATGTTCACATGGTCAGTTTATTAACACACCCGCATCGAAGTTTGTGTTCTTTTGCATATAAATTTTGTAAGTTTCTGTCTATATTAATTATTTGTAATGTTTTCGATAAGGTGCAATTCCTGGGAATATTTGCAGTCCCATATTTGTAGGCTGATGTGTCATAAAAGTATATTGATGTTATGTTAACTTTAATATATTTATTGTAAAGTCCCAGTTGTTTAATTACTGGTTTTTGAATAATATACTATGTATTTTCCTATGGATTTCAGTATGATATTTTAACAATATGATGCAGTCACTATAAACTGTAAATTATCTAACCTTTTATAAAATTGTTTGCGTAGTTTTTTTACTACAGTTCCTACACTGCTAAAATTAAAAAATATTTTCGTATATACTGTGTATGCATAATTATTACACTAATGCTTCAAGCGCTGAGTAATAAAGTCATTTAATCGAATATTTGGTTTGTAACTTTAGAGGTAGTCATTTCATATTGTTTTAATAGTGTCTTTTATAAAAGTGTGCATGCCTTTTATATAGTTATTTACTAAAATGATGCTGCTCAAATTAGGACTATGATTTTCAAACGAGTATTTTTAATGTTTAAAACTTAATGAAAAACATTTAAATGAAATAGTAGTATGAGTAGCTGTCAGTTACTAAATTGCCATGTAAAAATATCGTAATTTTTCACTAAAATGTACATAAATCACATACTAAATTATTTTATGTTATTGTTTTATTATAACATAAAAACCACTCGAAATTTCAATATGAAATAAGGTGAGCATCTATCATTAATGCATAATTTCACATTTAATGTTTAACAAGTTATGTGACAGATTTTTAAATATATTTTTGCTTAAATGGTTAAACAGACTGCAAACGTATAATGATTACTAAACATTTAAAATGTCTAAACAGAATAGTTCTCGCACAAATTTACAGAACGTATTATTACTCCAATTTTTATCTGCTAATTCAATTTAGTGATCATTTTGGTTATTTAATGATTGTCAATGGTGAACGATAGATACACTAAGGTTTTTATTAAACATTTATTTATAATTCTGAATTATGGAATTTTTTACACTTGTGTTCCTTTTATCAGAAAAATACCAATCAACTATATTAATGAGTGGGCACAATATGCATTGTATTAGATATTTCAATTAATAGGTTTAACATATATATTGCGATTTTCTTTCTAAAAGACCTCCATTTTATTCAAAATAATATTCTAACTACAAAAAATGCGCATATACAATGCAGCCACTGAAAATTGGATACATCCTAGTAAAGAAATCAAACAAAACAATACACCTCAACATAAATTATACTGTATGTATGTATATATCTTAATTTAAAATTATTCAAAATTCATATACACAGTTAATATTAAGATTCATTTTTGTTAAGAAATCAGTTTATGATTATTAAGGAACAAAACTAGTACACTTTAGTAAAATGCAATACAGTTTTACAATAAAATACACAGTTTATGTATTCAGACAACACAATAAATGCAAAATGCCCTTTATGTTCGACAATTTGTTTATAATAATTAGCTGTGGTTGGCTTTTATTATGGTCAAAACCTGATACATATGGGGGTCAGTGCTCTATTGACAAGCAGATGTAACAATGGCATTCAAAATTATTCTCAGATTCAAGCAGTAACAATATTGGGTTAAACGTAGAATTGAGATGTTTGCGTTGACACACTCCTTGATAAAGATCACATTCACCCCTTGATTACAAGTTTAAAAAGTAAAGTACAAACGTAACAGATAGAACTATGTATATGCGTGTCTACAAAACAGACTAACAAACAGCACGAACAAACTTGCTTTTCTTTGATATACTGACTCAAGGATGTAAATGTTATTTTATTAAATTTGTACAAATTTTGAAATCGTATCAGGTAAAAACTTATCACATAATTTTTTAAAGTCATCAAGATTTGCTGTTTGTTCAATGTCAACTGGTTCCTTAGAAAAACAAAGTTTCTTTTGCAGAGCTTTGTTGTGTAGTCTTAATTTTCGTTTTCTTGGGGTGTTGGCAGAAAGATATGAATGAGTTTGTGTATTGGCGGGCTCGACAATGAAGTGTTGACTATCCTGAAACATTTGTATTACATAACATATACATACCATTAAGATTTCCTATTTTACCTGATCTGATCATTTCCGTGCACAACCTCATATTGATTTAATAATGATGTTGCAAGTAATGCTGTTGACTCAGAGGAGTAAAATTAGCTACTTGTGTGAACGAACATGATGGCCTGTCAATATTTGCTTTTGAAATAATTGGGTTATGAATATTTGAAATGTATTTAATGGGTTTAGCATGAGGCTATAACCTATTATGCAAATCATTGAGAAACATACTATTTTCAAAATGTTTAGCACACACACGTAAGCTATTATAGCCATAATTTGAATCAGCTTCAGTTCTATCCACTAGTTCATCTCTTAAAATTAATTGCAGCCACTCTTTGCACCTGAAACAATTTTTATTAACAGATCTAATTACCTTCATAAACGAGTAAATGTAATTAAATCAAAATTTAAATAAACATTTAGAAATAACACTCACCTCACAATATCTCCTTTCGGAAAACGAAAAAAACTGATGGTACCATCATTTCTTGTACTGCAGGATTTAACAGCACACGAATATCCATGCCTTTTAAGTTTAGACATGATTATTAAGTTTTTACTCCTGCTTATAAAAGTTTTAATACATAGATCTGTGCTTCAATAATATCAGCATACAGTTTGACAAATTGTAAACATTACTGAAATCAAATGACATTTGAAAACTGACAGCAAAATTCCTGCAAGAAACTATCTTAGAGTATATATCCTTCTAGCTCCGGCCATTTTCTTGGCGAACCTGCCCACTGAACAGGATTCAGGATATTACTAGAGTGTCGCTTCTTATTCTATAGTTAATATTCTTTGGTTACTTGTTAAAGTGCAGAAACAAATAATTGACATAAAAATATCCCATTTACAAAGACTAATATTTCAAAAATTTATGAATGTGACAAAATAAAGTTATGTAATTGTGCAAGTTAAATATAGTAATATCTCAATTGAATTGTGTTGCGTTTTTATCTAATTGTTTATGTGTATTAAGTTCTAACAATATAATTTGTAGAAAGAAGGAACCACATTATTATTAGCAGACATATTTTCTACATGCTTTGGATGGGAACCCATAAAACCAGTTAGAGAATGTGTTTTAACAGGGGCATCTGGTTCACGCATTGACCCTAAATATGTAAATAACCCCGAGTTAAGTGATGTTACATTTCGAGTTGAAGGTCGTTTGTTTTATGCTCATAAAATTGTACTTGTAACTGCCAGCCCACGACTTAATGCAATGTTAAGTTCAAAACTGTGTGAAAATGGTACACCCACAGTTCAAATAAATGATATTCGATATCAAATTTTTCAGGTAATGTATTTTTATTTTGTTTGGAGTACCTAAGTAAATCAACATTTTTTAATAGATTGTAATGCAATTTTTATACCAAGGAGGTTGTAAGGATTTAGAACCAGCATCTGAAGATATTTTAGAACTAATGGCTGCTGCAAATTTTTTCCAACTTGATGGTTTACTACGGTATTGTGAAGGACGTTGTGCAGCTATGTTAGCTTTAGATAATGTCGTCTCGATGTATATACATGCAAAAGTATATAATGCAGTTCAATTATTAGAATATTGCCAAAGCTTTTTATTACAAAATATGGTAGCGTTATTAACATACGATGATTCTGTTAAAAGATTGTTATTTGCTAAAAAATTACCTAATCATGATGTTCTTGGTGGATTATTGAATACCTTACAGAATCGTATAAAATCAAGAAGGGCACAAAGTAGCACCTGTAAACTTGCTCAAACACAAAAAACTGGAAAATAGTATTATATTTATTATTTAATTTAGGGCATAAACTTAGCTTATTATTTTATTCGTTAATATTTATATTTATATTACTATATGCATATATTGTACTAGAATGGTAATCTTTGTTATATATTAAAATGCAACTGTAGTGTTGATATTTTGATTAATTCATGCAGAACAGACTCGGTCCACTGTGTTCTAATATTAAAATGTAAAATTAACACGTCTAAATTACATGAACAACTGTAGTCAAAATATTTCTTCTGTAAACTTGTGGCTAAAAGCTGGAATTTTAATTAATACAAAGATTTAGAAACAAAACCAGCCAACTGCTTAAAGTATGTTTACTAAAGTTTAGAAACATAAAGTTTATAATAACGGTAGTTCAATGCTTCACAGAATTGGTGTTTGTTTCAAATGATCTATAAATAAGCTGATGAATTACTCACACAATTCAATAAGTTGGTATGCAGCTAGATCAAAACATGAAAAAATAACCATTTGCAATATTAATGTGCACACCTTGGTGATTTTTAAAGTGTTGAAAAGTAATTGCAATAACACAACAGATTCCCAATAGCTTATACCATTTTATAACATTTGCATAACTAAATGTGTTCCGTTTGTACTCTAATGAGTAAACCATTTTATATAGAATAATTTAAAAACTTGTAAGCTAATATACAGTATCCGCTTTGTAAATAGTTAAATTATAATAATTTTGTCACGATATACCTTTAAACATCATCTCTAGTTGATCAGTTCCTGCAATATACCTATATAGTGTAAAACTTATGTTGTACATCCTAGATAAGTATGTTAAATTGCTACAATCTATGATGCCTTGTTTATACACAGGTGCAAGCTGCACACAATAGATAAGTTTGAAGTTTTCGTTTTGTTATCTTCGTTCTGATTTACAAATATACCATAAATATTTACCCTATATTTGAATTATCCAAAGGTAGTCAAAAGATATCAGATCATACAAGATATTAGTTCTCTTTCTTATAGGCATATGATGATCGATTGCAAAACCATCAAAGGTTTTCTTTTCTTGCTGAAAGGTATCAGATCTTAAGCCATAATAGATCTATTTCTTGTAAGCTGGTGTTGATCGATTACAAAATCAAAAGGTTTTCTTCTCCTGCCGAAAAGTATCAGGAGATCATAATGGATATTAGTTCTCTTTCACGCAGGCTGATGGTGATCGATTACAAATCATCTAAAGGTTTTTTTGTTCTGCCAAAAATATCAGGGGATCATAAGGGATATTTGTTTTCTTTATTGTAGGCTGATGGTGATTGATTTCAAAACCATTATTTAAAGGTAGCTCATTGGCCGCAATACGAGTTACTTTTACCAAGAAATTTATAATTAAGTCACAATCTTTCCAATCCAAGCAAGGTACAGATATTCGACGTGCATATACTCACACAGAACTTGAAAAATGTAACCTTCATCCGAACAAGCACATATTTTTCTGAAAAATGCTCATTTAAGTTTTTTCAAGCAATCCATGTTAGGAATCGAATCCAGCACTTTAGAATTAGTAGTTACATGTGAAACAAGTAAGCCACGGAATCTTCTTAATAAACTTTTACCATTTCTTGCTAGCGTAGCGTCCAGAATAATTATATTAAAATGTAAAGAAGCGTTTGTACACAAAAGATAATTGATAGAACCCTGCAAGCGACAGACTTGATTGAAAGGTACAAGAGTTTGCATTTAAAAGCTTTACATGAGCGTCAAGTAGTTCAGTTCTAATTGAAGCTTTGATTACTATATAAGTTTTAATTTAAAGCTTTTAAAGTCGTGATAGAAAAATTAATTATAGTGCTTTGATATTAAGTAGCTTTTAAAAGTTAGTATTTGTTCTGTTAGCAATTAGTCGGAAAGAAATCGTCATAGCTTTTAGAATTTCATTGTAGCTACGAGTTTTTAAAAACGTTAGTATAATTAGTTTAATAATAATGAACTGCTGTTTGTCCACATAGAATTTTTGTTAAACTATCGAAGCTGCCACGTGAATGTATTTTACAAAATGCAATGCAATCGACACGATTTTCTTCAGTGATTTATTCATGAAGTTCTCTTAATTTGCCTTATATCAAAAACAGCAGACTATGTTGTAATATAACCCTCAATTACATAATTCTATTTATAAAATTGTTTACGTAAAAATTTATTCAAAGCACAGTACTTTTATAATAGAAATCCTCAATTGTTGAACTAAGTTCTTATAGCTATTTTCATATGTTAGTTCTTTCCATAAAGGTTGAAAACATATTTCAAATTATTTTTCCAAAAGATGAGTAATTACAAAAACAGGAGCAACGATATTACAAACGGTTTTAATAGCGAGGGATATACAGAAAATATAGAAGAATAATAAGTAGCTAAGCATCAGCAGAAATAAACTGTAGCAAAACCATACTAGTTCGTAGAAAAACCTTAAATAAAAGAAGATATTTTAAAATTAATAGATAAACAGAGAAGTATAGGAACTTTAAAAATGATTTGGAACGTATAATACATTAACAATTTCAAAATAGAATAAATCAAAATGTAAGACAGAGAAGTAAGAATGAACTATCGAATAGTGTTCAAAGAGTTGAAAGACAAAGTGTTTGGTGTAAGGTACACAAGACGTATGGAAAATTAAAAGAATGTTTTGGTAAACGTAAAATAAGTACTAATCATTTACTGGCAAAAAATAAAAACCGTTTATATAGCAGTGGGAAAAAGTGAGTAGGTGGACAGAATATGTTAGAAAGCTATATAGATAAAACGAGTTAAAGGAAGGCCCAATTTTAAGACTGGAATTCTAAAGATCATTAAAAGATTTAAATACCAGTAAATTAATAAAAACATTTCCGCAGAACTATTAAAATTATCAAATGTAATAGCACAAGATAAATTTTTCAGACTTGGTAGTAAGATATATGTAACTAGATAAAGACTGTTAGATTTTATGAAAAGTGCAAAGAAAACTAAAGTAGTAGAATTTGAAAATTACACAATAATTGTGTCCCAATATTTACAGAAGAATGGAAAAACAATTGAAAGACCGGGTAGGAGATGAATTTGGTCATCGAAAGAATAAGGATACAAAAGCAGTTCAATGTCTAGAATTACAAATAAAAAGTAAAGTAGAGATACATAATGCTATGATAAGAGGTTATTTGGGGGTATACTTAGTCATAATGTTTACCCAATACATGTAAATAGCACTAGGTGTTAGAAAACCGCATTTATTTAGCATTAAAAATTGGTAATTTGTATATTATGCAAAGAGCAAACATCTAACACCCTGTTTAAGAATCGCAAGTGGCCTTAATTAATGTCGAGTAGCATATCATTCAACAATAAACACACTTGCAGCAAAAGAAATAGCACTACACGCAATTAAATTTGTCCTAAACCAAAAATATTCATAGATTGTAAAAATAATACGCGTGAAATGCAGTAAAAACCTAGAAAATCATAATACAATTCACATTAAACAAGTGATAATGAAAGCAGATAGCATAGTGTCCTGATAAGAAACGCATTCCTCAAAATAAATACGCTTTGGAAACGCAAAAATGTAAACAGAAACATGTTAATTTACGTCACATTGCCTACGTGAAGTTAATGCAGATCCCAAAAGTATTATCTTGGCAAACAACGCCATAAGTGAAATTACGTGCCAAACCGAATTAGAAATTCCTGTAACAACATCAAAACAGACGCTATAAATTAAATACAAACTAGAAATATATCAATACCTACGTGATCAACGAATCGTTTCTATAAGGCAATATCAGTGATAAACCTGTAAAAGCCCACAAATATCCAAAACAGCTGATGGTTGGTTATACACTTTGAACATCAGCTTAGATAAACCAATGAATTTAAATGGGGCGTAGTCTATATAATGTGGCAGGTTTGATAAGCGGACAGTCTTAATTTGAACCATGTACAAGCTGCATCACTGATACTTAAGAATTTATGCGTCTAGTAAGTATTTGAATTAAACAATGGACATTTTGTGAAAAGTGTTGTTATAAAATATTTTAAATTAATTGTAGTAAAAATATATGAGACAAAGCTTGGCCGTTTGCTAGAAGACGTAAGTATATAATTATGAATTAATTTAGCTAAAATATTTATAACTCAGGGCTCTAAGAAAACTTTAAGAACGATTCTAAGAATAAATCAAAGGATAACTCTAAGTACAAAATTCTAAGAGACGTTAAGGATAATCTAAGGACATTACGACGTTATGAAAAGTTGAGGCAGATCACATTCAAAGGGCAGAACTTGGAGACTAAACAAATCAACTAAAAACAATATGTGGTACTGATCCACGGCACACAGCTGAAAGACGCTTAAGAAAAACTACAGGTCAGAACTATCTTGCATAAGACATTATTTACTATTTATTATATTTGAACATTGATCATATTTAAGGCATTATTTTCTATTTAGTACTTTTGAACACATTTTAAACTTGAATAATTTATGTAAGGAGTCAACAAAAATTTATTTTGATATGTAGAAAATTTCGTAAACAAGAAAAATCTTGAACGTTCAGAGAAATTCCAGTAGAGTACAAACGACATTTTGCTGACTTTAAAATAAGAAAAGGAAGCTTTAAATTTTGGAGATAAATAAATTTAAAATTTATTGTCATTTAATTCAGGGGCTAATTTTATCATACAGTCAAACAGATTAAGCAGTGAAGTGTAAATCAATTTTCTTTTCTCATTATACAAATATTAATAGTCTTTGTTTTATCATTCAAAGCAGATAAACGTTTTAGGGAAAAAAGGGTAAACTATTTGATTATCGTAACGTTGTGCACTCTGCGTGAATTAAACTGGGCTAGCCGAGGCAGATTCAAATTTCAGGAGATTAAAATACACAGAGCGGTGGTGATCAGAAGAGGACTTTTTGAATAATTACATCGACGCGCAGCGATATCATATCAAATAGATATGGCTGCCCAAGCCTGGGGCTTGAACTAAAAGTGGTAATTCAAAAATTTTTACATGAAAATCACAATGGCGAGAAAAATTCAGAAAAATTTGTATATTATTTAAAATTAAGCATACAACAGATAAATTTATAAATTCAATTTAATATTTAAGGTTTAGTGTAAATATAAAATTTGACAAAATAGACAAAAGAATACGTGAAGCTAGAGAGGCGTTAAGAAATGAAGGGGTGGAAATTAAATCCCAGGAAAGTATAATCCTCCAGAATACGCAAACCGAAGTCACGGAAAGGACATTCAAAAGGAGCCATAGTGAGGAACACCAGACCTCGCATGAAGCAAAAATAATTTCGTTTTTATTAACTCTAAATAACAAAATAGATAAAAATGAAGAGGTCTTGAAACACATGGACAAAAAAATTGATGAAAATGGGAAAAACTAAGCATGGAAATAAAAATTTTAAGTGATGGTTTAAAGGAGACTAATCAAACAATTGCAGAGATGAGAGCACAGATGCGAGAGAAAATTGTGAGAATTACGGAAGCAATTGACAGTGTGAGGAACAAAGTTATAATGGTAAAATTAAGACAAGAAACAGTCGAAAGGGAGACAAACGGGAGACTCATGGATCTAGATGCTAAAATACAAAACGTTGAGGGGAATTGTGAGGTAAGATTCAGAACAATAAACAGGGAAATAGGAAATTTAAAAACGGATTTACAAAACCTTAATGTTAGGGAACCCATAAGGTTAATTCAACCAAATATTTCGACAGAACAATATTCAAATTTTACGGGGACATAAAATAAGTTATTGGTGAAAAAAGGAAGAGGTGAATGCTAGTTACTGCATAAGGCGAAAACATATCAGTGTTAATATTTGCAGGTGACAACATTTTTAGCCAATAGCACAATCAATTTAAAAAACATATTAGTCAGTATTGATTAAGCTTTGTATTTTTGTGAAACATACTATAAAGGAAGCTGCGCAGAAAAAATTGAAGCTTTTAGAATGTGCTGCGATAGAAAAAAAGTTGAAAATCAACTAAACAGACCTGTATAACAACCAAAAACTTACTTGAACGAATTGGTGAAAAACAATCTATTTAGGGAAATATAGTCAACGGAAGGAATCGACTAATAGGTCATCACTTATTCTATCCAGGATTGGTGTCAGTGGCGATTGAAGAAAAAGTAAACGTAAAAAATTGTGTAAATAAGCTACACTACCATTAAACCGTCATATTTGTGTTTACATGATCAATGTCACATTTCAAAATTTAATTCGTCATCTGAGCTGCACACTAACACTTGCATTAGTTCAACTCAACTGTCTTTCTATTTCAATATATTTGACACAAATAAGAAAAATCAATTGCTTTATGACGACCAACTAGAAATGCTCCCTGTCTATGCTTTGTGTACTTAAATCTACATTGACAAATACAAATATCAAGTTAGGCTATACATTCCTTGAAGCAACTATTATATCCAAATTGTTGAATGCAAATATCGTATTTGTTTCATTGATTACTCTCATATAATGTTAACAAGAACACGCCAGCGCTGCACTCACATTGCTAATACATTAACTATTATATGAAAACCACTGCAAAGTAATGTCCTGTATTTGGTTAAAATCAAGATATTCAAACAATGACAAATAGTTTTTATTGAATCAAGCAACAGTTAATAGCACATGGTAGCAGCAATAATGTGGTTAGGTGAAAAACAATAACAAATACAATTACATTATGGACTTAGAAAACGTCGTTTTGATGTTAATAATGTGCACATATACTAGACAAGATTGCGATATCAAATTACATATTTGTTGCATGTTGTCTAATTTTAAACAAAACAATAAGTGCTTTTATTTTTGCTTTAATTTGTAATATTGAGTGACGTGTAGCTTGATTTACCATGCGTGATCAAAGTAGAGTACCTGAAAAACTTACTTTTGTGGGAAACAAAATAACAAACAGGATACTTTGGAAACAGAAATTTGATTTGAATTTTGTAACCAGCTACAAAGCAAAAAAATCGATGAAATTAAAATAGTAATATTATTCAATTTTTTAGGCTACAAAGCGATACAAATTTACAATACCTTTGAATACCTTAAAACGGAGGATCAAACAAAATGGCGGATTGAAAGTATGTTATGCAGTGGCGATTAGAGAGTCTGGAGAGAAAGCCCTCAGAAAAGGAGAAAAATCGTTAGAAATTCTGCACTTCTAGGTCATATTTTGGTCATACAGTGTGTCCAAACTTCGTGTGTCTACATTGCGATTTTGGTTAATACAAGAAATAGAGATTGGGTTAAATGGCGAACATGCAAATTTTTCAACCATTTACAAAATTAGTGTAAGTTGTCTAGTTTTGGAGATATTCGAAGAAAACTAAAAATTGAGAGTTTTGTTTTTTGATAATAAAACTGCACCACACTAGACTTGCACATTAGCACACTTTTTGAAAAAGAGTATTTTAGCATAAACAGAAATATTTTACTGTCTTTTGTTTTCGAGGAACCGCCAAAAACTTCTGTTTTTCTTATGGCTGCCATTTTGGATATTAAGTGAATATTATAAGCCTTAAAATTAGCTTTTAAATGATTATGTTACCTGTCTAATAAAAAATGCAAATACTCTATTGAGTTTTAAAATTAATGAACTTTGTATTTTCTTGAACGTTTGGTAACTCTAAGGCAGTAAAAATTTCTATTTACGTAATAGCACCTCATACATTTTGTTAAGTAGAACTCAAGGTATTGAAAACAAATGTTAAAATTATCTTAAACTGCAGCATATCTTATATAGTTTAGTGAACAAAATAAAACATTAACGAAGCAGCAACTATCATAAAAAAGATGTTGAAAATGTTGTGCGTTTGCATCATAGCTCATTTGACAATTAATTAAAACGTTCCGTACAACTCTGCTTATTGTGCATCTCTTTATAGAGATATGAATATCCATGATTCTCTCGTGCAGTTCTTTAATATTATAGGCAGTTCAAACTCATATAGTTCATTTTTAGCAAAACCCTATAAATAAAAATCAAGTGGTGTTTTGGTGATTCTGCCGGCCATATAATGGTCCATTATTGCAAACGATATTTTTGCTAATATGTTCAGTTAAAAGGGCCCTACCTTTTTGAGAATTGTAAGCTGGGTAATCATCTTGCCGGAATCACAGTTTTCAAAAATCATCATCATTGGGTACAAGCCCTGTAATAGCCGGAATTATTCCGCATATCTGGCACCATTGAGGTTATTGACAAAATAAAGGGGTCCAATCAAATTATTACCTATAAATATCAATAACATTGGTTAACCTACTAAAATATTTATATCAAATTAATTACTTAAGATACCACATCAAAAGCTAAATCCAAATCTCGTTTGAAATTTATGTTGTGTTGTTACATGACGACTTGTCACTGCTCCAGTGATGCGTGCTACGTTTATTAAACATCCCGCAATTAGTAAACCGCGTTTCGTCCGTCCATATTACTAATTCTGGAAAGTGCACTTGTTCCTCGTATTTTTGAATGTACTAATTACAAAAATGCATTTGTCTGGCGTTATCTTCTCTTTTGAGGCCTTGGACAACAGTGGGTTTAAAGATAAAATTTTCCTTTTTTAAAATTTGATGAACAGTTGATTTTGGAATCTTAAGTTCATGGCTTACAGATCTTACGGATGTGGATGGATTTTCTGTTATCTTTTCAGTAATGCTTTGAACCACTTTCCCTTATGTTTATGCGGTATTGTTCCCTAGACTGTTCAAAAACACCATAATTTAGTAAATTCATTACAACTTTTCTGAAGTACGTTTTATGTGGTTGTGTTGTCTTTCTGGATATAATTCCAAATATCTGGCAGATACCACATCAGCGTGCTGAAAAGATTGTAAATAAGTACTTAGCATTTCAACCTTTCTTTATTTGAAAAATTGTTGATATGTGGCATTATTTAAATTAAAAATGCAGTACCACAAACAATACAACTTTCAATACACATCAGTTTATTAAAATTCTACGATTTGTTTAACACGTATCTGTAACTCAATTGTTTGCTTTTGTCACATATTACTGCCTACTACTACTATTATAAAATGCTATCGTTATAACCACAATAACCAATAACTTGTGACAAAAGCTGTTTGTACATAATTAATAAAATATATGTTGTACTATTTCGAAAGTAGAAATAAAATTTTTGCTGCGCTAGGGTTACCAAACGTTCAAGAAAACGCAAAATTCATTATTTTTAAAATTCAGAAGAGTTTCTGCATTTTTTATTAAACATGTAACATTATCATTGAAAAGATAATTTTAGGGCTTAAAATATTCACTTAATATCCAAAATGACTACTGAAAGAAAAACAAAAGTTGTGAGTGGTCCCTTGAAAACAAAAGACAGTCCAATGATTTTATTCATGCTAAAACTCCCTTTAAAAAAAGCAAGTCTAGTGATAGTGCGGCTTATGGTTCAGGCTTTATTATCAAAAAACGAAATCTTACATTTTTAGTTTTCTACAAATCTCTCCAAAACTAACAACCTACACCAATTTTGTAAACGTATAAAAAATTGGCATGTATTTCTCCAAATCTTTCCCAATTTAACCCAATCTCTATTTTTTATAATAACCAAAATCACAATTTAGAGACTCTTTCTTCGGTTTATAGATAAGAATATTGTAATAAAAAATATGCTGTGTATTTCTATAATTTATACAATAAATATACTCCTCATGCTTCTAAGTATTCTGAAAGTGGTAATATCTGATGTTTGCGTATAACGTTGCTGTCAATAAAAAATGTATAGTTAAGCTTGGCCAAAGGGGTGCAACCACACCCCCTTTACATCTGCACTTGAATGAATTGGGCACAATACTAAATAAATTTAGTTAGTTTTGTAGTCCATTAAAAAACACCATTTATGAACACTTCAAGTTTTTTAAACGGGACTATGCTTCAAAGTGAAACAATTGACCAATCTGTAACCGCTTTGAAACAACTTGCAACCTCGCAAATTCAAAGAAAATAGTTTTAATTTGTGATAGAATTGTATTAGAAGCAAATGATATGCGAATTCAAGAAAAAGTATTTCAGTAGGTTAATTTAACACTATAAGATGCAAAAGACATTTGCGGGGCTATAAAAAGTAGTGTAACAATCCAAAATGAAATTAGCAGGTAATCTCACTCTAAGTGTGGAAAAATACAATGACGTCGTCACAGCAGTAGTCAAAATCAAAATAAGTACTCGAGTTAAATTTACATGTGGTAATTGTAGATTAAATTACCTGATGGGTGTGTTAAAGTGTAGAAACGGTGGACATTATACGAAAGTTTGCCGAAACAAAATAGCAAACGAGATTATTGAAAAAATGACCTCGTTGTTGTTGATAATTATCTGTGTTCTGCTTTTAATGGACAAGTACGATCACTAACACAAAGTAATTAATTTAATATATTCTTTTGAATGATTCGTAGACATGAAAATCATTAGCAGTAACATTCGTATAAAAGTTGACATGGGTAACGAAGTGAATAGTTTAAGTAATAGTAATTATTGTAAAATAAAAACTAATCCTAGCCAACTATTTAGCAATACGGGCCACAAAATATATATAATAGGCAAAATTTTCTAGATTGTCAGTTTAGAAATATTAATAAAATCCCTTTTTGTGCAACCGTATGTGAAGTATGCATTTTGCGTTTCCTACACAGTACGCGAATTCATTTTCTCAGCCGTTGCCTTTAGTAACGGCTGACAAAACGATTGTCACTTTTATAGGATATTGACGTCAGTCACTTCAAACTTCTGCATTTCTAAAATATAACACAGTGGTTTTACTTTTTTAAATTGAATTATTATATAATTTTTTGGTTAAACAAAATTAGGTAATTATTTCCAAATTAAAAAATGAAGGTATAAGTTACGTATTTCAAATGCTTTAGATAGGAAACAGTATAAATAAAGGAGCGTTAGATTTAAGAAGCAGAATATGTACGACTTTAGTAGTGTAATGTTCTCGCGCTAATAAAAATTCCTTTAAAAAATCGTTTTTGGAAGTGACTAACTTAATTGGCGCAGTCGATCATAGGATTTTGAAAACTTTCAAATCGCCGAAAATTTTTCGTTTTAGCAATTAACCAAAATAGAGAACTACGAAAGTGATAGAACTCATAATGAAAGAATATCGTTACTATCGTCTTTTTTGAAAAACTGAGTGCTTTTGACTACGATAATAAAGATTTTGTTAGCAGTTAGGAGAAGGAATATCATCCAATCTAGACACCAGCCCAATTTTTAGAAGGAAAAGCATCGTCTTATCAGGAAAAGAAAAAATATTGACACCGAGCATCATATTAATGTAAGCAAATTCTGAATTTTCTTTTTTGGCATTTTTTATTTTCGATTGATGATTGATTGTGATATAAGCAACTTAACAGTCTTATTAGAACACTTTAGAATAAGTAACGAGGTAAGTTTAGAAGCAAGTTCGAATAACACGAACACATATTTTAGAAAATAATTCAAGGGCTAATTTAGATAACTTAATTAATTCAAACATGGCAACTGAACAAACAAATTATCAATTGTTAAAATTACATTTAGATTCCATTCCCCCTTACGATGGAAACCTTCATACCTTGACAATATTTATCGAAAATTGTGAGAATGTGATTAAGGTATTCGCTAGTCAAACTAATATTCAATTAAACAGTTTCTTACATAGTGCTATTATAGGTAAATTGATAGGTAGAGCTCAGATATTAATAAGTTCACGCATAGAGTTATAAAATTGGGACGAAATCAAAAACGCGTTAAATTTATCTTCTGGAGATCAGCGCGATATAGATTTTATTATTCAAAATTTAATTAGTTTAAGACCAAATAAACATGAGACGCCATATAATTTTGAAATGTGTTGCCAAGACATGAAAAGTTTAATAATCGCAAAATTAAATTCATTGACCATTTCAGCCGAAGAGCGCACCATTAGACTTAAAAGTTATGATGACCTTGCGCTAGATACCCAAATACATTTCAAAACATTTAACCTTCATATTCGCAATTTCAAACGCAAAAGCCTTATTTTCAAAACATAAATTTAAACAAATTTTACACCCCATTAGACCACCAGAGAACATATAATCCAAGTTCCCATTTTAATAACAGGTTTGGTATGCAAAACAACAAACAAAATTTTACAAATTCATCTCAAAGATTTGCTCAAGTTCGCCCAAATAACACATACAACTTTAATAAAGACAAACCGATGGATACATCTTCGGGAAATACAAGTATTAAACACCAATTTCAATCTCAAAGGTTATACAATAGTA